>JASDQU010100119.1:424734-444162 GCA_032191745.1 Picea mariana
CCTTAGTTTAGATCATTTAGCTTAAATCACTTTCTCTTTGGTTTCCTTACGAGACCTTAGGGCGGCCAACGGAGCCGTTAAACTCGTCAGGGTGGTCCATACCAAACGGCTTGGGTTATTTAGACAACCCCAGACCGGTTCCACTCTCCCAGTTGACGGACGGTCATTTTCGCCCATCAACAAGCTGCGGGGTTATACTTTGGTCTGAAGAATGCTGCAGTGCTGAAATCCCCAAATTATGAACCAGAGAGAAATGTGTATTTACTTAGCAACCCGAACACAGATGCGCGGCAATAGATCTCGCTGGTTTAATTTGTTTATGTTTATGTTTATGTTCCCCACGGGTTAGGTATTCAAGGGTTCTACAGACAAGGGTTTGCCTTGTGCTATAGCTCTCTGATATATGTGCGGGGTCCAACAGTAGTACTCGGCCCAATATCTCAGGGCACTAACTAAGGGGGATAGACCGTACCCTTAGCCGTACTACCCAACTACCCAAGTACTAGAGAGTATCTTCTCGAGTGTTGTTCTTGGTGACACTATAGCAGTCCAGTGGCCGATAGGTTTATCTAAAGAGGGCTTCAGGAAATCTAGGTCGATCCATACACAGGTGCTGTCTGATGCGCTACCACTCGAAGGGGTACCAACAGGGGTTACAAGGGTGGCCAATAGATGTGTGCTTAAGAACCACTTGTATTTCCTGCATGTATGAATCCCTCAACCGCGGGTTTATGCACGTAACGACGGATCTCTATGGCTTAAAGACGCCGGAATACGTCTCTACCCTGAAAAAAAAATACCCACAATTTCTGCCAAGGAAAGTGCTCTGATACCACTTGCAAGATACTAGATATATAAAATATGCAGAACAGAAATAAAATGCTAGAAATGGCAGAATAACAGTAAAATATCCAGCATAATCTTCACAATACACAAAAAGATATAATAGTAGCAATAGAAATAACACTTTGATTCAGAAAGCAATGTTCACAGACCTCTTCGAGGGGGCAACCTTCAATTGAGCAATGCTCTGTTACAATAATCTCCAAGCTAGGGTTCTCATACCCTCGACCCTTATTTATACTAAATATGTCTATTAAGAGAAGCATCTAGAGGAAGATCCTTCTAGAAGCGGAAGCTTCTATTAGGTCTTCTTACATCTGCCTTATTCTATTTTATTGAAAGGCCTTATTAATATTGACCTTTATTACATCCGAATACATTGATCTACCTATGTGTGGGTTAGGACCTTAACAGTTGGCTTGCCTTGGCCCATTCTTGGTCACTTGGGCACTTGGATTTCCGGAGGCTGTGTTTCCCCTTGCTCTGCCTCTCCTTTCAATGTTCTTTCCGACACTTCCTGGGTGATGGATGGAATCTTCCATTTGTCAGACCATTCACTGATGATCATATCGATATCACCCTATGTAATGCAGTAGCACATCTGTAGCCATTGTTTTTCTGGATCCTGCCTTGCCTGTATCCACATTTCTTGTCGTGTGGCCTGGAAAGTAGCGATGCTCGCATATCGCGTGATATCCTCAGGTGTTATTCTCCATGATCGGATGATGGCTTCCTATATGTCTCATAGGTATGCTTCAAATATGATCCCATTCTCCCTCTTATGCCTGGCATTCGGCCTTGCTTTCAACAATAGATACCTTGCTCCCGTTGGTTGTGGTCTGGTACAAAAAACTACATATCTCGGTTCTCGCTATCCCATGAAGGCTATTAAAGTAATCAGCCATGAGTAGTGGAACTATGTACCTAAGTCCTGTGAATCCTTGAAGTCCTCTAGAAATAAGTTCAGTAAGTATGGTACCCAACTCATTGAGGTGCCTTCTATGCACTGGGCTGCAACTGCAATGACTCCAGCTGGTACTTCCTCCTTGCGACATTTTATTAACATCTTGTAGGCTAAGATTTTTGTGCCCAATTGTGTGGATGCATTGTTGATTCGTTTGATGATGATGCCTCTCATCCCCCTGGTAGTGCCATACTTCTTCTTCATTTCTTATGCCAGTGCTTTCTCCTTGGATTTGTCGTTCAATACCAACGCGGGATCTATTCCCTGAATTAGTAAGCTTGTTATTTGCGCAATAAGCTCAATGATTATGGGGACAGGTTTATCCAACCATAAATCCCCTCCATGTGTGACTGCTAACACTACTTGATGCATGGTTTTTCATTCTGGCGTCTGCCAAAATGTGGTATGTTCAACAGACCTAAGATTCCTCTTTTCTCCAGCCCAATTTCCCACTGGTATGGCTGGTTAATCGGTTCTCCAAGCTGAGTGGTGCCTATGGTATATATAAAAATGCTCTGTGCAAGTTTTGGTAACTTGGCTTCGTCTGCTACATCATGGTCTGAGTATTTGAGCTTCCCAACATGACACATTAGCTTTGTTCCTACCTATACCCCAGCTGGTATGGGTAGTAGAACAATTTCTTCTATAGGTTTCTTGTGGAGTGAACTTGGTATTTGTATCTTGTCCTTCAACTATGGTGGCTAGCTCAAAATTCCAATGACTTCTGGTTGTCCCTTTGTATGCCATTCTGGCCAAGCTGAGACATCGTCTACGATCTCCCCTACTGGGTGTTCTGAGATGGTCGTTTGAGACTCATTTGGCTCCACTGCTGCTATCGGATTTGGTGTCATGTCATTATCTTTCAGAGCTACTTCTGTATTCTCTGGTTGCACCTCCTTCTAGGTTTATGCTTTCTAGTTTTGCGATTCCTGGGTCACTACGTCTGTATCTACATTGGTGGCGTCCGCTGCTGGCTGCTAGATTTCTTCCAGTATTGGTGTGGGATGTACTGGTATCCTCTCTGGGGATGGGATTTCATCGATATTGACGACCTTTGGCGACTGTTATTCACCTTCTTCAGCCTGTTCTCCTGACCTAGTTTGAACTCCGATTTGTATAGCAGTCTGGCTCACTTCTTCTTGCTTGGGCGGTGCCATCGTGGTGAGTATCAAATGGCTGCTAGTCATGAACAGTTTCTGTGGTCTCCAAGAAATTTCTCTATTTTCTTTCACCTTTGTTGTCCTTTGTCGGCTCTGTCTTCATGAATAGACTATGAGCTCCTGCATCCATGTGTTGTATGCATTTCCCATGAAGCTTGTCGAGTACGCTTCCTTGGTTATGGGTTAAATTCACCTTAATTGGGGATTAAATGCATATTCAGCGGTTTCGTACTTACCATTACTCCTGTTGTCCCGTGTTTTGTTGGTGCGATTAATGTCTCGTCCCGTCGGTCCTTGCCTCTTTTTAATTTCTCCTAGTGTCGTCTTGTCATGATGCTTTTGTCGCCTTTATTTTTCCCACTTTTTTCCCTTCACATGTAACGATTTTTCTTGTCTTTTCCAAATTCATGTTTCTAACTTCATGTGGCCATTCTATCTCTCGCGTATTGCAACCTTTCTAGTTTTGTTTCCTTTTTACTGCGCGATGGGTGGTTGACTGTCCTTGTACAACTTCAGTCGTCTCTCATTGATCATTCCTCTGAGTTCTGTGCCTGATAAATCTCTTAACAGTGCAATGCCTCTATCTGTGATAGATATTACTTCGTATGGTCCTAACCAATGCATTCTAATATTTCCTGGGTGCTGTAACGATTTGCTGTTATACATCAATACTAGATCTCCTTCCTTGAAAATTTTCTTCATGACGTGTCTATCATGCCAAGCTTTGTCTCTTTCTTTCTGCACTTGTTGATGGAATCCTCCCAAGATTCGGTCTTCCTCCATGGTCAATAACTGATTCAGTCTCTCCTGTACTGCACCTCGTTCTGTCATTTGTGTGATAGCTTCTACGTGCAAGCTAGGTACTAAAAATTCTAATGGAACTACTGCTTCTTGGCCATAAACCAATTTAAATGGTGTGTGCCCTATCATATTTTTGCATGTAGTCCTGTAGGCCCATGATACTACTAGTACTTTTAGGTCCCATTCGTCTTTGTTGATGTTACAAATCTTTGTTAGTGCGTTCTCTAGAATCTTGTTGAAGGCTTCCACTGTGCCATTTTCCCGTGGATGATACAGTGTGCTCTTCTGATGATGGAATTCAAACTCTTCAGTCATCACGCAGATGGTGCTATTTATGAAGTGCATGCCTTGGTCGCTCATCAAAACTCTTGGGAACCTGAATCGAGTGATTACTTGTTCAAACAAAAAGTGTGTTGTTGTGGCTTTCGCCCATCTTGTTAAATATTCCATCGCAGTAATAATGTACCTAGCCCTTATTCTTTTTTTCGGTGGATTGATTGGTCTGACAAAGTCTATTTCCCACTTGTCAAATGCATGTAAAGTTACTTGTGGTTGTAACAACAACTTGTCTCTTCTGTTGGGTTTTCCTACCCTTTGACAAACATCGCATCTTTGACAGTACTCCTTCGAGTCTCTGTGAATCGTTGGCCACCATAATCCTACATGCAATACCTTCTAAACGGTAGCTTTACCCGCATAATTACCTCCTACTATTCCCTTGTGGGATTCTACTAAGACTTTTGGTCTTTTGTGCTCTAACGTGTATCTTCGAAAGATGCTATCTGCACCCATTTTATATAACTATCTGACAATCAGTTGATAGTCGGCAACATAAATTACCAGGTTTTTCTTCTACATGGTGCTATAGTCTTGTGGTGTAGTACCTGTAATCAAGTACTGAATGATATCTGCGAAGTATTCATCAACAATCTGTACTGAGAATAACTGTGCATCTAGAAAGTTGTTTTCTAAGTTCGTAGATTCTTCTCCATTTGTGACCCTCGATAGGTGGTCAGGTCCTGCGTTCAATTTTCCTGCTTTAACTATTACTTCAAAGTCGGATTCTTGGAACAGTAGTAACCATCGAAAAATTCTCCCCCCCAACACTAGCTCGTTGACGAGGTATTTCAGGGTTGAGTGATCTATGAACATTTTAAAGTGCTTTCCCAATAAGTAATGTATGAATTTTTGTAGTGCATAGACCATGGCTAAGCCTTCTCTTTTCGTCATGTTATAGTTCTATTCCGAGTCTGATAAATTTATTCTTGTGAACACTATTGGGTGATTCAAGTCACCTGTTCCTGGCTGTGCCAAGATAGCTCCGAGTGCTATTGCTGATGCATCTACATGCACATGGAATGTCTTTTCCCAATCCGAAAATAATAATATCGACACAGTAACCATATTTTCCTTCAAGGTATCCAGACCATGTTGACACTCGTCATTCCACTGAAACTTTGTATCCTTCCTTAGCATCTTTTCCATTGGTGCTATGATTTGTGCATATACTTTGATGATTTTTCTATAATATCTTGTGTGTCCTAACATTGCTCTTAGCTGACGGACTATTTTTGGTGGTGGCAAGTTAACAATGACTACGATCTTTGTCGGATCTACTAATAAACCTTGTTTGCATACTATGTGGCCCAATAGTATCCCAAGCGGTGTTCCAAATTGTTGGCACATGGGCAGAACTAGGGTTCAACGCTACAACAATGCACCAACAAAACCCTAACTACCGGCCCTTTCAGCAACACCTTTGAAGCAGATGAAGTCTCACGTGAGGTAGAGGCAAGGGTGGTTGCATGACTCCAGTGTCTGCAACCTTAGCTGGGACACAAATCTGTGATTGTAAAAACTTAACAGAGCACTTAACAATTATGATTCATCAATATTCAGTCTTTTTTTACAACGCAAGTAAACCCTAACAACAGATCAACACATTATTCACATAGATCCAATAGATTCAAGCACTAAGCATACCAATAGAGATCATATCTATCATTCATCGCACATTATTCAACACTAAGCTATCATATCAGATTCATCTATCATCTAGCATCGCACTAAGCATTGAATCACATAAACAAAAGAACATCCAAAAATCACAAAGCATTCACAACACATGATATACGTGGTTCACCCCCACCCTGGGGCTACGTCCACCAAATCTTCGTCTTCTTTATTATCTTTGATCAATCTTGTTACATGAAAAAAGCCTCAAAATCAACTCCGCAGAGGACAGGAGATCTCCGTAGCTTGCTAGATCCTCCTTCCTCGAGTAGATCTAGGCACAGAGCCTTCCATAGTCTGCACACAAATCACTACAGATGAATTGCACTTAGCTCTACAAGCTTCACACAGTATGCACAAATAAATTACCACTTAACACTTAACATTCTAGCCCTTAACACTCTGGCCCTTAGCACTTAGCACATTTTCCATTGACTAGTCACTACTAGTCACTATTCACTACTTCTTACATCGCTTAGACTTCTATTTATACAAAAATAGGCCTAAGCATGGGTAAGCCCATGGGACGAAAACCCCATACCCATTACATAATCCCAAAACCCAAAAAGGCCCTAAAAAGGGGCCGAGATCCCACGATCTCTGCTTCATCTTGTGCTCCACCTTTGATAGCCTGTCGAAGTACCAAAAATAGGTCAAACATGACAAAGGATCCTCAAAACTTGGTCAAGGGCCAACATGCCCCCAACACTCACCTATGAATCATCCCCAGTCACTCTGATCCGGGTAATTCTGCCTCAAAATCCTCGAGCTTGGTTCGAGCTTCTTTGACCTATTGCTGTGCCATGGCCTCCTGCTCATCAATATCTTGGATAACAACTTTTTTGATAGGTCCCTCTAAGTGTTGTCCATTTGTAGTGACGATTTGCTCTAGTTCTTCTCCTCGACCTTCGATCTCTGAGAACAGTTGGCAAGTCTCATCTTGTATAGGTTGGAGTCTCTGAGTCACTTCCATGACTTTGCCCTGAATGGTGTGGACCTACTGTTGAGCATTGTTCTGCTCTTGGGATCACTTCATCCTTTCAACAACTGATAGGGGCTTCAACTCCGCCTGTATTGTTTCTGCTTGCTACTTCGCCTCCTGGAGCTATGACTCTAGTGCCTTCAATTTTGGATTCTCAGTGAGTCACTCATAAGTCTGGGCACTGTGATCACTTAGTTGTTTACATTCCATGGCAAGGGCCTTTATTCTCTCAACTGTGCTTTGATTAGTTGCTTCTCTTTGATCTCGCACTTCTACGGAGTGCTGTGCACTGTTTGGATCTCTAAGTATGCTATTCTTTGCTGAAGCTACTGGATAACTTCCACGAGATGTGCTACTTGATTCTCGACTCGATCTTCTACCTTTGGCTCTAATATTGTCACAGAGTGAAGTTCTCTTTTGATTGCTTCTTTCACTTCGAGTTGTTCTGCGAGCAACTATTCTTTTTCTTGTTGAATCTGTGCTTTCTCCTCTTCAAACTTTGGCTGGAGAGAAACCTTCTCTTGCTCCACAACTCGACATTGTTCTACAACTATTTCTTGCACTTGCTTGAAGGCTTGGGTGTCTTGTTTTGTTTCTTCCTATGCCCGACGAAGGCAAGCTTCAATCGCATCAGCTAGTCGAGAGAGTTGGGTTGGCTCATCTCCCAACTTTGGTTCTTCCGATGACATGGGCGTAGTGGACACTACGTGACTGAACTGAAGGGCCTATTGTACTCCTCAGAGCTCAACCTCGATTCTGTCGTACATCTCCTCTTGCTTGGATTCATGTTTCTGCAAGATTTCCTGTGAGGTGTCTGCGACATATGTAATGATAAATTCAAATTCATTGACTGTGAGCATAGTTTGTAAAGTGGTTTTTCTAGCTCTGGACTTCTTTCATGAGGTAGGTTTCATAGGGGAAACCTTTCTTTTCTTAGAGGGATACGTCTCATCAATAGGATCCCTAGGTGGTGTTACTTCGCCTTGCTTTTGTTGATCTTCTTTGCCATTGGTATCTTCTACTTCGTCATCACATTCTTGTCTAGGTGATTCCGAAGCAGTCTCATCTGATGTATTTCTCAGCTTCTAGACCTCTTCTGTCTTCTTCCTTTTTCTTGTTCCAAGCATGTCATGTTCTTTGTGAGTGGCTTCCGAGCTTCCAAGTTCAGGGTCAAACATATCTGTAATATTAGCGAGGATAAGGAGGTCTACTGACCAGTCCTTAGTTATCTCCTCGAGGTCCTCTTCTATGAGATTGTAGTATGACTGAAGCTCCTCCTTATGCTCATCTGCTCATGCAATGATATAGATGAAGTGTTGATCTACGCGGAACTTCATGAGGGGTAGGAACTACTGTAGGGTGTTTGGTGTCATGCGAGGTTCAGCTTCGATAGCCCTCTTCAGTTGGAGATAATATGTGTAAAAGACTACGTTTGACTACCACTGTTTTCCCATATCGCTCGAGTACCAAAGTGTGAAGAAATTCTTAGCAAGCGGCTCAAACGACTCAATGTCTGGGAAGGTCGCACCTTCCGACATATCCCAAGAAATAAATGTGATGAGGATTAGAAGCCAGCTAAAGTGGAACTCATAGCCATGATCCTGAGCTTTGTGACAGTCTAATTCTAGTTGATTAACTAGGTTACTTCACCCAGTTCATCTGTAGGCCTTCCATGCATTTCCCTGCGAGGTTTATGACAAACCCTGTGACCTGCATGGGTCTCTTCTTCCTTACTATCTTTCCTACAATTAATTGGCATGTTAGGTGCACTGCACCATTCTGGATGGAAGCTACCTTGTAGCCTTGTTTCCCCTTCTCAACATCATCGTAGGTATCCTTGATCTTCCGTGCTAATGCGCGATCTGTGGCTTTCCCTGGATAGAGTTCCTGTAGGTCAGGTCCTTGCATACTTAATCCAGTGATCCTATGGATCAACATCAAATCGACTGTGATACGTTGGTCTAGCCATAAGTATCTACCATGGTAACATGAGAGCAGGATCTTAACACATGCGTTAACCTCTTGGTGCCTTCCAAAGTGTGGGATTTTCATTACATTCAATAGGGTGGACTGCACGAGGTTCATCGTCCACTACTGGGGGATTATTTTTTATTTCTTCCCCTTCATCCTGGTCAATTATTTATACAGGGTTGGCATACTATGGTTCTTGCAGTCTCCTAGGTTGAATTCACTAAACTTCAACGTTGCAATCTTGTCCTGCTGTGCTCTAACTATGCGCATCCCCTTCGAGAGGTACACAGTAACCATGGTGTAATTAAAATCTCTCGACACACTATCACGACTCACCGCATTGGCCAGAGGCGGGATGTAGTCGAGTAAGATGGTTGGGATTAGATTCACATTTGATAGGTCATCTCTGTGCTCAGTTCTATTTTCTGTGACGACTGGGGATGGTCTGGATCTGCGAGCAATCAACAGAGAGGCTTGCACTCCTCTCGTTGATGATTCTTGTACATCTATAGACATTACCCTTTTAGACATTAATCTTTTAGTCATGAGGTCTATGAGTACCTCCTTCACAGACTCTTCGACTACGCTAAGTTCTTCGGACATACACGCTCGTGGTTGAATATCACGGGTTTGAAGAGTAACTACTCAATGCAACATGATGGATGGCGATAGCTCGATAATCACTGCGCAAAATCAACTAATATGTGGGCTCAGATAATCACGGTTGGAAAAAGTTTTCTTGGTGCAAGGCTCAATGGAATAAGTAGATAACTAAGAAACAAATCTCTTCAATGGGTGAGAAGCCTTCATCAATTCAGTTCTATCCATTACGGCATAGTCCCAATGGTCTGATGGAGAGATTTTTGACCACAAATGTCATTCTAACCGTTCGGGGTGGCAGTCTAATGGTTATACTGTTTCCAAAGTCTATATTGCTTCGCCATGGAAAAGTGCCATGTGGCGTTGTTCTGCTATCCCGACGAAGTTCTAGTTTTGCAAAGTTCCCTCTAGAACCTTCTATAACTTTTCAATCTTTGATCTCTTCTTACTTAGTTTTCTAGCCTTATTTCCAGTGAGATTCATCTCGGTATTCCTCTTTCCATTCTGATTCTTATCTCCTCTTGTCATAGTAACTTCATGTTGTTGAGATTCTTTCCTAGGATTCAAGGGAAATAATTCTTCTCTATCTGGGGTAGGTGCTTCGGTCTTCTATGAGTCTTATTGTGTTCTTTCAACTTCGACATCCAAGTTTCTGGTTCTAAATAGCTTCCATCTGTTCTCCTTCTCTTCAATCAAATGTGCGATCCTCCTAGTCATGAAATCTTTTAATTCTTTCTTCTTCTGCTTTAAGACTTCCTTTTCTTTTCTTCTAGCCCGATCCCTTTCAATCCAAGGTTTTCCCAGTAATATAGAAAGTGGGGCGTTGTTCTCAATAAATTTAACAACCTCAAATTCTTCCTTTGTCGAAGTTCCATGAGCACTCATAGATATCTGGGTAAGTCTTCCACATAGGGTTATCAACTTTCCTCTAAATAATCCTATTCCTCCCAATGAAGGAATCATAGCAGGCTTTCCAAAAATTTCCCAAGTTCTTTATGTCATGATATTCACCTGTGTTTCTTCATCCAGAGTACAGTCAATGTCAAAGTCTCCTATTCTTACTTATATTTTCTCTTTCTCTTTTAAGATCTCTGATAGATTAGTATCTCTGTGGTCATTCAGGGTTTCTTTCATCTGTAATAGTACAGTCTCTGATTCCTTTTGGAGTTCTACCATGGTCTCAGTTTCTTGACCTTTCTTAGGGTCTACTTGTCTCATATTCATTCTTTCAATCTTAGAAATCATTCTAGGGAAATCCAAAACTTCATGATCCTCAACTTTACAACAAAGACAACTGGGTCTTCTACCAGGGCATTCCTTAGCAAGATGTCCCAGTCTTCTACAACTGTAACAAAGAGTTAATCCTCTCTTTCTCTTAAATGATCCCCATCCTTTCCTATGTTGCACACTAGGGTCATGGTAGCTAACCTGAAAAAAATTCTTTCTAGGATCCTGCATCCATTTGTTAGTCCAAACATTCTTTCTATGCATAGGAATAACATATCTTTCACTATTCTTATTAGATCTAGTCATATCAAATCTTCTTTCATCTAGCTGTGCCCTAGTTTTCAGGCTAGGACAAAATTTATCAAACATACCTAGATCCATATTCTTGAAACAAAAGTTTCCACTTATCTTACTTTTAGTAGAGCACAAAGCTTCCATATCTAAAACTTTTCACTATTCTTACCTCTTTCATAGCACAAAGCGTTCACATCTTACCTTTTTTTTTTCCAAATCAGACTTCTCTTCTTAGCATAGAGCTTCACAATCCAAGTAGAGTACTGTGCACTAGGGCAACCGATCTACGCACAGAGCTTTCATAGTTTCATGTTAGATCTTCGCATAGATATTCTTCTTCCTTAGTTCCCAACAATCATAGTTTCAGGTCCCGACAACAGAACCATTTGTTGGCACAGGGGAAGACCCAAGGTTCAAAACTACAATGCACCAAAAAAACCCTAACTACTGACCCTTTTGGCAACACCTGCGAAGCAGATGAAGTCTCATCCGAGGTAGAGGCACGGGTGGTTGCAGGAATCTAGTATTTGCAACCTTAGCTGGGACACAGATCTGTGATTGTAACACCTTAACAGAGAACTTAGCAATTATGATTCATCAATATTCAGTCTTAGTTTACAATGCAACTAAACCCTAACAAAATATCAACATAGTATTCACATAGATCCAATATATTCAAGCACTAAGAATACCAATAGAGATCAGATATAACATTCATTCACATTATTCAACACTAAGCTATCATATCAGATTCATCTATCATCTAACATCTCACTAAGCATTGAATCACATAAACAAAAGAACATCCAAAAATCACAAATCATTCACAACACAGGATATATGTGGTTCAGCCCCACCCTGGGGCTACGTCCACCAACTCTTCATATTCTTTATTATCTTCGATCAATCTTCTTACATGCACAAAGGCTCAAAATCAACTCTGCAGAGGACAAGAGATCTGTGCAGCTCGCTAGATCCTCCTTCCTTGAGTAGATCTAGGCACAGATCCTTCCACGGTCTACGAAAAAAGAACTACCGACGACTTGCACTTATCTCTGCAAGCCTCACACAATATGCACAAAGTAATTACCACTTAGCACTTATCACTCTGGCCCTTATCACTTAGCACACCTGCCATTGACTAGTCACTATTCACTACTTCTTACATCGCTTAAACTTCTATTTATACAAAAATAAGCCTAAGCATGGGTAAACCCATGGGCCAAAATACCCATACCCATTACATAAGCCCGAAACCCAAAAAGGCCCTAAAAAGGGGTCGAGATCCCGCGATCTCCACTTTATCTTGCGCTCTGCCTTCGACAGCCTATCGAAGTCCCAAAAATAGGTCAAACATGACCAAGGATCCTCAAAACTTGGTCAAGGGCCAACACAAATATGCATTTCTTGATATTCAATGATATCTAGCACTGTCTGCATATTTATAACATCAACCATAAAACTTCCACATGGTTTTTCAACAGGCTGCAGCCTGTCCAATCATCCAGGTATACTTCAAGAAATTGATGGATGAATTCCTTAAACGCAACAATGACTACTTTGAAGAATATAGATGGTGCATTCTTCAGTCCAAACAACATGACTATGTACTGATAAGATCCCCATTCTGTCACAAACGTGGTTTTGTGTCTGTCCTCCTATGCTATCCTAATCTGGTGGTAGCCCGAGAATCCATTAGTGAATGAGTAAGCTTCATGTCCTCTCATGTTCTCTAACACTTCATCTGTGAATGATGTAGGGAATAGGTCATGTAGGCATGCATCATTCAACTTCCTCAAGTCAATGCATATCCTGATCCTTCTTCCTTGTTTCTTTCCCTGCACTACCATTGGGATTATCCCTTCTGACTCCTCAACTGGTTCTATGATGCCGGCTTCGAGCATCCCGTTGATCTCATATTTAAATTTCTGTTTATATATAGGGTTTCGTCTATAGGGTCGTTGATTAATAGGTCTCACTTCAGGTCTGAGTGGTATCTTCATTTCTCCCAGTTCTCCAGCTATACCCTTCATCTCTATGAATGTTGTAGGAAAGAGATCACTGTATTCGTGTAACAACTCTGTGATACATTCTACTGTTTGCTCATCCCATTAATCTCCAATGTTGCCCATTTTGGGCTGCTCATTTGTCCCGATGTTAAACTTATTTACCTTGATTGGCATGGGAATGACTTCTGATTCGATGGTTGGGCCTTTCACATCTCTTTTTCCTTCTACTTGTTTGATTTGAATATCCTGCGGATCATCTTTATCTCGTGCTTCCTCCTGTACATGGTAACATGACAATAGTTCCTTGACTGTCTGTTTATTCCGATGTTTCTCTTTTGTGATAAATTCTATTTTTAGTTCTTTGAGGAATATTATTCCTCTGATCCGTTTAAGGGCCGCGTCTATGTTGGGGCTCTCATGCTCGAATGAGAAAGTGACTGTGAAATTATGTCTCAATGTCATAGTTCCTTTGCACAATTCATAGTCCATATACCGATTCGTTGGTATGCCCTCTAGATTATGTATGAAGTGATGAGGCCATTCCTCTGGTGGTGTCATTTTCCACAATGTTCTACACGCCTCCAAGTGTTCTCCTTGTGCTCCGTGTCCTTCATATTTCTGCTATTTGTTGTTTTTCCGTTCCACGCCGAACCTTATGCGTAGTAACTGCTTACATTGGTACCGGTTTGTGATTATCTCTTTGTGTGTGCTCCACCATCTTGTCGGTGTGGCATTTAGTGATAATTCAAGTGCTAACAGTCTCTGGTTCTCTAACACTACGTCTTCGTACTGTGTCAAGAATGTTCTAAATCATTTATTTTGTGGAAGCTAGGTGGTTCTAAAATTTTGGTTCCTATCCATCTTACTGCGCGGTCTATTCTTACACATCTTCGCGTGGATACTTCATGTAGCCTCTGCTGCTAGTTCTCTAAACCGATGCCTGAGTCTGTTGCGCATGAAGTAATGATCCACCAACTGAGTACCCCGTCTGCAGTTGGGTTTACGTAATCCTCATCACGCGCAGTTGTTCTATATAACTCGCCAATTTCATCTAAGTCTAGGCAAATAGGTTCTACAAACCTCTCCCCTTTGGATGGGTATAATGGTGCGATGACCCTATATTCTCTGGAATCAAATGTCATTTTCTTAGTCTTCAAATTGATTATGGCCTGGTTGTCGAATGCCCAATCCAGACCAAGCAATGCCGGGAAAGGTGTTGTGTCATCCACTATTTCAATGACTTCAAACTCTGCTTTAGTGCACACTCCATCAAGGTCTACTATCACTCCTTTCAGTCTACCTATTGGTAGGACTCTGTGATGGTTTGCTAGTTTCAATTGAAAAGGTGAGTATCCCAATGTGGGCTCTCCCATGCATTTCCATGTCTTCTTTGGTAATACATTCACTTCAGATACTAGATCTAGTATAATGTCTCCCATATTGAAATCCCCAATGTTAACATTCAGTCTAAATTCCCTACTTGTTCTTCTTTTTGTGTGTAGGTGATTAAATATTTTAGGTTCTAGCTTTCCTTTCGTCTCACTGCTACACTTTTCTAGGATGTTTTGCAATATTTTCACGGATGATGGATCACTTAATACTTTTATACATGATTGAAAAAAGATTTTTATTGCACTTACTTGTCCCATGGGCTTCATTTCATTGGTATGATCCAATGATGGAGGCATCTCATATTATGGTGTTTCCTTGTGTGGCTGTGTAGTTGAGTTCGACGCCATGTCCTCCTTCTGAAATTCTTCTGTAGTCTCTTTAAAGGTCTCCTTTTTCTTTTGCGCATTGAATTGCTTTCTTGGTTCAATGTTATTTTTTACCCATTGGTTCTGTGCTAGTTCCTGTCGAACTGCGTCAGTGCCTGTTTTAGCTCCTCCGTGGGTAACTATGTTGATATTCCATCCTCCATCCCTTGCTTCGACTGAAATCCACTGAACATTCTGATTGTTCTGGTTCCTCTTTTCCTGAATCTTCACTAATAGTGTTGGACATTCCTCTGTATCGTGTCCCGATGCGCGAAAATACATACAAGTTGTTGGTGGAAGTGAACATTCCCTTGCATAATGTCCCGGTTGCTAACAATTGTGACATGTGATTGGTCTTTTACCTTGTCCGAAACCTCCTCTAGCTCGTCCTCCTCCTCTGTAGCCTACTCGATCACCTCTCGTTGCATTATACTGAGGCTCCTGATTATACTGCACGGTATTGTACCGAGGTTGTGCTGGGTTGTACTACATTTGAGCATTATTGTATGGTTGTTACGCAGTATTATACTGTTGTTACACTGTGGTGTATGGCACTGGGGCTTGATTGAACTGTGGCATTGCTTTCCCAGTCATCATTTCATCTTGTATCCTATATGCATTTGATGTCCTTTCTCACATCAGCTCCATAGTCCTGCAATCTTTATCATCATGGCCCACTGACTTGCAAAAGGTGCAATCTAAATTCTTTGGAACTGTATGGTATTTTTGCATCATCATGCAGTGATATGGGTCATGACCTAGTTTCTTTCATATTTCACACCATAATCCTCCCATTGGTAATGGATTTGACATTCCTACTTCCATATACGACACGAATGTTGGACATTCGTTCTTGTGGTGTCCTTCTGTCCTGCACATGGTACACCAAACTGCTTCACATTTGTCCTTGTTCTTATTCTGGTTTAGTTGGAACATGAGATTCTTCAAATCCTCCTTCAATTATTCGATAGTTGGGTCTGTTTGTTGATACTAGTTTTCTTCCAGTTGCAAGGCTGTCTGTAGAGCCTCTGTTTGCATTTGAAATTTCTATTGTCATAAAGGGTATTTTAAGTGTGGGAGTAGTGAATTGACAAATAGGTGCTGATGTTGCATATCAGTCATGAGGTATTTTAACTTTCCCTTCATTTGCTTGAATCTCTGGTCAATATACCATTCAGAATCTCCTGGTTTCTGTCATATTTCGATCATCTCGTTCATGTACCGATCCTCTGAACTTGGCTTTTGGAACTCATTAATCAACAACTTCTTAATGTTTTCTAGTGTCCTGGTTGTCCCAGGGGCACTGTTTGTGTCTAGACTCATGTACTAGTCTAGTGCACGGTCTCTTAGCGTAATAGCTAGTTGTGAGAGTTTGGTATCTTCATCAGTGATATGTTTTTCTTCCCAGATCTTTGCACAAATGAACAAGTGGTTCTCAGGGTCTTCCGCTACTTCTCCCCAAAATTTTGGTAACCTAATGGTAGGATCGTGTCCTGCCATTATGAATACTGAACTACTACCTCCTCCACGTGGTGTAGATACTTGACTAGTGCTGCTTGAACTGACTCCTCTAGTTGTTGTTCTTGGTGTAGATGTACTTCCTGCTATCAAACTTCCTTCGAACTACGATTGTCTAAATGGTGGTGTTCTCTTTGGTGTATTAGTCGCGCATGGGTTTATGGGTTCCACACTGACATTAATATGGATACGATGGCTTCCTTCTCCTCACGTTCTTGGACCTCTTGTTTTCCTCTCATATGTTGTGCGCAAGATTTCCTCAATCTACTCCACAACCCGGAGATCCTCTACCTCTTCCTCATCACTCGCCAAGACTTCCCTCATGGCTATGGCTCTCTTCTTGGTATTCACCTTTTATTGGTAGGGTGTTCCACTATGTGTCTTTCCTATTGATGCCAATATCCACTTGATCTGGTTGTTGTCCATCATGATCAGGTCCAAGGGCTCCTCCTCCTTCTTTCTTTTATCCTTCCCTCCTTCCATTTATCCTCACTCTGTCAGTGCTCTCCCCCTTCCCCCATGTACGCAGAGAAGTTTAGTTGCCTGATTCCATTGTCATTACCCCTTTGTTATATAACAATATCTTAATAGAAGTCTATAGGGATTGAATGTACCTTCCTCGATTTCTGCGTACAAATTCTTGCTCCGCTGCGCTGTATGACTTCACTATGTCCATGAAAAACTCTATTAGGAAGCCTGCCACAATACTGTCAAGCTAAAAGTCCACTGCGCGGGTGAATTTGTTGTTCACCTGCCGTAATTGCCCAATCTGTACTGGTGTCCAATCTAGCTGTCGAATCTAGTTCGTCATGTGGTTATCCTTCAAAATTAGTATCCACTCCTACAGTAGATGTGGAAAATCACATAAAAAGACTTCGTGTAAATCGGTAAACATGTATTTGTCCAGATATTTGCGAGGTGTGATTCTAGGGTTTCTATTGTCTTTTTGTGCAAACTCTAGCTCTTTGGTTCTTAGCCAAGATTTGATTTATTCTTTTGTGGGGTTCCATGGTTTCAACATCCCCTTCTAATGGCTCATTTCTCTCTTCTTTTCTCTGTGCACTTCCCGCTCCTATCTCATCTACTCAATCCTCCTCTGTTCTTCCAACGACAATGTAACCATTTGTTGGTTATTACTTGCTATCTCTACTCTATCAACCGAGTTATTGACCCAGGGTTCATGTCTTTAAGGGTTTCCAACAAAAGCCTCTAAAATTATCGGCCCTCCTGGTAAACCAGAAGGCAACGCAACACACAGAATGTACCGTGCAGTCTCACCCGAGATAGCTCTAATGGGTGGCTGTAAGACTCATGTGTTTATAGCCTAGGATTGAGCGTAAGATATGGGATCTATATTCCCGACCATTTATTATAACTGGTGATTGCAACCTACTATTATTCACGACTTATTCCCTTAATATGACAACAATAATTAATCAAGCAATGCAACAACTCATTCATTCATTAATCATAACAAATAAATACTGAAAAGACAGTAAATATATGCATGAATTCATCCCATTACATAGATGTTACCATGGTTCACCCCCTCCCGGGGCTACATCCACAAAGATTTGGCTCTTAGCTCTTTTATTATGGTAGTTTAGCATATCCGACGCCACACACTTACAATTCTCCTCTGATGGGTAAGATCTATATGAGGCGAACTAGATCGCACCAGGCTCCGTAGCCTGCGATCTAATCCTCATATCTTCCTTCTCTCCTCCCCTCTAGCTCAACAACTTACAAAAATGGTTCATAATCATATTACATATCGCATTAATTCGTACATGTCTAAGATGGAACAATACAAAACTGAACTAACAAGAAGGAACCCCCTATGATACCTACATATCTATATTTATATGTTTCATGCTCTTCAGCCTTTTACAATATATTACCAAAACCCTAACCCTATCGACATTAGGTCTTCCTCCCATGCCTGCGTGTTGTTCTTCCTTCCAGTTGTCGCTTTCCTTGTGCACGCCTTCTTGCATGTGCACATGCTGTGTTTTCCTCCACCTGTTACTTCATTTTCTGCATGCTTTCTTTCCCCACGATCATCCTTCTTTCCACTTCGGAATGCTGCCAACATGGAGGCATTTTCACTAAGGAATATCTTTACTATTTTGAACTAATCAGGTGCACAAGTTCCTTCTATCACTCTAGTTTATAATTTATTTCGTCTCTATTCCAATATGAATAGTTCACCACATTTACCAAATCCTCTCAAGGGGATGCCTAGAAAAGTAACCCTATATGATCTTTGCAAATATATAGAGTCATTACATAAACATAGAGAAGAGAGAGAAGCCAAACTTCAAATAGAGCTAGAGGCAATGCTTGATAATAAGTTTAAATCCTTAGAAGACACGATTCAAAAATATATCTAGACAATATAATATTAGGGTTGGCGACTTAGCTGCTGAAAATGGAGGTTATATTACAATGAATAGAAAGGAAAATCCATGAAAATAAACAATTGACCAGATAAGGAGAGTTTTATAATATAGAAAATCTTAATCTAATGAACAAGATTAAAGAGTTAGAAGAAAAGCTAAATAACAATTTGGCTTTAAATAGTTTGTAAGGTAATTTGGATATCAAATCCATCAAAAAGGAAATGAATAAGCTCATAGAATTAGACCATGAGCATAAAAAAAGAGCCTTGAACCTCATAATTTTTGGTATAAAAGAGAAGAAAGACAAGGAAAATCTAGCAATAGCTAAATAAAAAATACAAAATAAATTACAAATTGAAACAACTTATCTCATATAAGCAAAGAGGCTAGGCAAAATAATTGAACATAAATATAAGTTAATTCATGTTAAGTTAAGCTGTAATGACCATAAATATGGCATACCCAATAAAAATTTGAGTCTAAAAGGGTAAAAAATATTTATAAATGAAGACCTCATTCCGGAAGACCAAACTAAATTAAGGAAGGAAGTTCAAAAGGTAAAAGAATCCATGAAGGAAGGAAAATGCATGATAATTAGGAATAGAATAACTATTATTAGGGATAAAGACCAAAAATATAATAATAAATATGAATTTGAGATGCTTCAGATCCTCTCTTGGAAATATCGTGGCTTTCCATGTATACAAGGTCATATGTTAAGTTGTATCTTGAGTAAAATTGATATTGTATTTCTTTTTGAAACTTGGGAGCATGAAGAATCTAAGATCCCTAACATATAAGGATTTGTCTTGTGGTTGGTATGGAATAAGAGATCATATCATAAAGGGATTGGAGGTATAGCATGTTACATTGAAAATAACATTTTC
>JASDQU010100119.1:444331-462060 GCA_032191745.1 Picea mariana
TATATATATATTCTATTTCTCACCTATTAATTCTATCTTTTATAAGAAAAAAAAATCAAAATAAAAATTGTCCTTACAATGGCTTAGAAAAATATATCTACAGTATGAGAAATAAAGGTAGTATCCTCGTGCTAGAAGACTTTAATGATAGAACTACAACTATCAAGCTATTATTTTAAGCAATGATTCCAAACCTAATCCTCTATGTCTGGATGAGGACCTTGTTTTAGCTAGAAGATGCAAAAGAAACTCTGAAGACTTGGTCAATAATTTGTTTTGAATCAAGCTAATCAAACTTTGTAGTTCTCAAGGTCTAATAATTTACAATGGTCTAATGAACTGACTAAAATCCAACTAGATAACTTGTATTCATGGGCTTGATAGTAGTGCCATAGATTATGTGATATGTGATATCTCTTTATACAACTGAATAGTAATTTTGACTTCTTAAATGACCATGAGCCTAAATTTGATCATAGACATTTAACCTTAAACCTAAACTTTGTCATGCACAAAATCACCATCGAAGAGAATTTGGATAACCAAAAGCACTTGATTTTCAAAAAAAGAAAGATGATCTCTTTTTAAAGGATTTAAATAATGAATTAAATATCCTATCAAATATGAACAATATTGAAAACTTATATCATAATTTTATGACAACCTTTTATACTTCCATTAACAAGTTCTTTATCGAGGTGTTGCGCCAAAAGAAAAATAGGACGTCCAAGCCTTGGTATGATAAAGAGTGTAATATTGCTATAAAATCCATTACAGATGATTCTAATAAGTTCTTAAAATATGACAAGATAAATAGATACAAATCACTAATTAAAATGAAAAAAAAAATTATATCAATAGAAATCTAGAGTCTAAGCTTGTCAACTATCTAAGTTAGATTCTAAGGAATTACAAAGTCAAATTCTGATTTGTAAAACTAAAGAAAATAATACGATTCCCTTGAGGAACTTGAATTCCTATATTAAAAATATCTATGAATTCCCTAATGTTGTAGAAAACATTCAAACTGTTTTTATAGAGGACAAAGTTTTTTCAATAGATGACAACTAGAGTTTGGGGTTAATTGGCTTGAAAAAGGGAAAGCTAAGTACATTGAAGGCTACCAAGAACAAATATTAAAAATTGGAGGGCCTATCCTCATCCCTCACATCCACAAGCTCTTCAACTTAGTAGTCAAGTAGGGATTCCCTAAAGCCTAGACTCAAATCCTTATTCTACCTATTTTTAAAAGTAGGGATAAAAACAATCCTTCTTTATAGGACCATTCCGATTAGCCCCCTTTTATCCAAGTTATATGGAATTATTTTGAAAACGAAAATCAACATATGGCTAGAAAGCCACGGGAAAAGAGATAAATTCCATGCTTGATTTAGGATTTATCATTCAACTATGGACCGCCTTATTATGCTTAGGATCATTGTAGAGGAGTGTTGTAATAATAAAACCAATCTCCTATGTTGCTTCATTGAATTAAAAAAATATCTTGACAAAATGCCTAGGACTAACCTTTGGAATAAGTTAGAAGAGCTAAAAATTCCTTTCAAGTTGAAAGCTACTACATTGAGGTTGCATGAGAACATTATTTTCAAGTTTAGGAACACTAAGGGCTAGTTAAAAGAAATAGATTGTAATGCAAGAGTTAAGAAATGTTGTACCCTATCCCTTACCCTTTTTGGCATATGCATTGACAAGTTAGAGGGTCGTTTGGAAGAAGTAGATTGTGTCAATTTTTTTTTTTTTTTGTAAGCTAGAGTTTTGTATTATATTTTAAGTCCAAAAATTATGTTACATCCTTGAGTACCTGATATAGGGGCTACCAATAGAGGAAACCATCCCTTGCACCAGGTCTTTACTATATGAAAATGCATGCCCATGGGGATTAAACTAAAAACATAATGTAATCCATCCAAAGTTTTGCAAAACCAAGATTAAACATGACCAAAATCAGAAAAGAGATTCTCCGGCAAACAATTTCATAGACATACAGAGTGATAGCAAGACAAAAAAAGATACTTAATTGCTTGGAAATATGCCCCAGGGATTGTTCTTGGAAGAATCCAACCATAATGGGGTCACAACAACCTGATGCAATCGGTCTTGGATGCGTTGTCATTGCGCAAGATTCATACATGAATCGAGCAACAAGTCCACCTTCCTTTCCATCGATTCTTGTCCTCATTTCTAGTCATCCATTTCTCTTTAGAGCTTAAAAATAAGTTTTAAGTGATCCTCCAAAAAACCAACCGCTGCATCCATAATATCCTACTGATGGGAGCACTCACCTTCTTCACATTGATGGGAGCCAGGATCCATATTCATGGGAGGGGTTGAAACCTACACAGTCTCGGTTACATTCCTTCCATCCTTTGGGAGAGAATTGGCTCTAGCACTAGTTGCTTCCAGAGGCATATCTCCCCACTCCACTATGCAACTCCAAGATTCCTCCTCCATCTGAGTGACATTCGTTTTCTGCTCTTCTACTTGCACGACCAGTTGCTGTGGTTCATTTTGTGCCTCAATGTTCATTGAGGGAGGGATCCTTTTCCTGTGCCTAGACCCATAAAAGGATCCTTCTACCCTATGAGATTTTACTCTTTCCCAAAGAATGGTGAGAAGGAGGAGGGGATAGAGGGAATGAACGAGAAAATGAGAGTGAGAAAGAAAACAGGGGGAGGATGCAAAGGAGATGGTTGAGAAGAGACTGTGACCTTCAGATGATATTCTTCCCTTTCCCAATGAGTTTTTATTAGCATGTCGACTTTCTATGAGACTGTGCATCAACATTACTGCACTTTGCATCGAACTATAAAGGCTATGCCAATACCCTATACAAAATTTTCCAAATATGATCATGACCTCTGTGCATCTCGAAGATGTGCTTCATACGATATAACAAACCTAGAGTGGATACCTGGTGTAGGCCATCGTTCTTGAGAGTTGCAGAGAGCACCTTGTTGGATTACTGAGAGGGGGGGGTTAATTAGTAATACAACAATTTAATCCTTTTTTACCATAAAATGCAAGTGTTATATCAATGTAGAATTATCATCCAATAGTTGAAGAGTAAATAAACAATGAACAAATGAGCAATCATACACATACATAGTACACCAGTGTTTTTACATGGAAACCCAAAGTGGGAGAAAACCACATAGTTCTTTTTCTTATATGTCTTTAAGAATTACATTCATTTGGAGCACCAAATTCCTTTGTTTTCCAGCTGAAACTGGAAGGAGGCTCCAACCCCCTAGTTTCTCAGGCTACAACCTGAGGGAAGCTCCAACTCCCTAATTCTTTGGCTACAACCAGAATGAGGCTACAACCCCCTATGTTGTCCGGATACAACCGGAAGGTGGATACAAACACATGTCCTTGCCCCATCCAATCTCCCAGTCGTAGAAGTATAATGATGGAACCACTGTCATACTATCACTGTGAGATATATTGTTGTAAACCTATACCAATCAACCTGCACCAAACAACTTGTAATCAACTTGTACCATAAACAAGTGCATCAACCATGCACCAACCTGTACCTCAATATGTACCATCAACGAGTGCATCAACCATGCACCAAATATGTACCAATCATGCATCAAATACACATAAACTATGACTCATCAAGAAGTACCAACATCATCAAATATACACCTCATGTATGTGCCAACTCATCAACTACTTGTCTCAACCATGTACCCAACATCTACCTCAACCAAAATCCCTCATCAATTTCATCATCCAAATCTGATTTGTAACTATGTAATAGACCTAGTGTATATGATCACATACTTGCAAAACTTACTTAACTTTAACAAAAAGAGACTAGCATTTTCATCAAACTTTACTTTAGTCTCACATGACTAATTTTGTACTACTCAACAACCCTAACTTGAAATAATCATAACTATGTACCTGTAATGAATAAAGATCTGAAAATAGTATACAATGTTATTTAGTGTCTTTTATGCAATTCCTCCAGGTTTCACTACTTGGAACCTCTCAGAAAATGATTTATAGAAAAAATGGCATACCTTATTGAATTCTGGCATATTCTAGAGAGCGAACTTGTAGAGCATGCCCCACTCAAAATATTTTTTGTATGGATATGAAAAATGGCACAAAAAATATTATAGACTGTACTCTAACCAATAAATTTGGTCTTATTGAATTTGGATCTCTTATGAAGAAGTTATGACGTTTTTACCTGAAACACATGTTTTAGACTAGTTTCAGGACTAGCCACAAACCCTATTTTCCACGTAGTGTAAATCCAAAAATACAACGATCCAAACGCTGAAATGTTTATCATGGATAATTGGATATGTTTCCTCAATGACCTATATATTTCACGATCTGAATCATTCTAGAAAAAAAAATATTGCAAAAATGGTGGGATGACCTGTAAATAACATACCTTAGAAAGCATCATCAAAATAATTTATCATCCCTTGAATTTCAACCTTCTTTACTTCACCTTCCCTCTGAAATTCACCTTAGATATCCTTTGGTTACCTCAGCCACTTGTATATATTAAATATTTTCATGTGTAATTAAAATGAGAGACCCTTGCCTCTTATTTATACTTTTATGTAGCTTCCTCAAGGGGTTACCTTCTAACCATATTAAACCACTTTCCTTATTTTAGAGCTAACCCACTTCTAACCACTTGTCCACTTAGTAATTTCTCCATTAACTTTATTATTTAAATAATTTCTTTTGTATCCACTTTGACTTATATTACACTCATCACTTCACTTTATTATTTAAATAATTTCTTATTTGCAACCACTTTGACTACTTTGACCTTTTGGGCTTCTAGATGATTCATGAGGGTTCTCCAACTTCACATGGCCATAACTCTCTAACCATGAGGAGTTATGTGACGTTCCACATACCAACGGAAATGACATGACATGTACTATCCATATAGAATAGGCTCACCTTCAAATATATTAAAAATAATACCATTATACATCAAACAAACTTGGATCCCTTACCCAAAATTGTGTGCTACTATAATTTTCTACCAGACTTTCTTCAAGGGTTTACATCAATGAAAACCAACCAGAATAATCAACAATATCCCAGTTTGGCATTGATGGAAACACTCTGATGCAATACTGAAGTCGTATCACTCATGCTCCCCCCGTGACCATCGCTCCCCCCTGGAACCGTGCCTTTGTGCTCTTTCTCCAAGCATTTACCTTTGCATCTGATAAATATCTCCCCTTTTGTCATTAATGGAAAAGGTATCTTTCCATCCAGGGCTGCTCCCCCTAACCGAAATCTTCCTGAAACTGATCTCCCAACCTGAACTATCCTTTTTATGGTGCTTCGTCGTGTAAATCTAAGACATAGAAGATAAGCATTCAAAAGAATTCATTTTGGAGTAGAAATTAATTCGAGTCTCTGACGAAGATACTCAAAGGCTTCTCGTGGAAGTGGTTTTGTAAAGATGTCTATCGCTTGTTCTTTTGTGCCCACATATTCAACTCTGATGTTGTTCTCTGCAACCTATTCCCGTAGAAAGTGATACTTTATTGGAATGTGATTCGTCTTGGAGTGCATCATTGGGTTCTTTGAGATACTGATGATGCTTGTATTATCACAATAGATTGGAATGGTCTCATCATACTCAACCTGTATATCTGCCAGAGTTTGTTTCATCCATAGAACCTGTGTAAAACATCTTGTTGCTGCAATATACTCTGCTTCGGCTATAGATAAGGATATTGATGACTGTTTCTTGCTTAGCCAAGATACTAAACACTCACCCAAGTAGAACGCTTCTCCATTGGTGCTTCGTCGGTCATCAATGCAACCTACCCAATCTGCATCTGTGTAGGCAATAAGTGATAGATCCTTTCCTTTTGGATACTATAATCCAAAATCTTCTGTTCCTTTGAGATATATGAAAATCCTTTTCACTGCTAAGACATGTGATTCCTTTGGTGCTACTTGAAATCATGCCATTTGTCCAACTACCTGCATTGCATCTGGCCTGGATGCTGTCACATATAGTAATCTACCAATCATTGACCTATATTTCCTCTGGTCTGTAGACTTTGAATCATCATATTTTCTCAACATGCAACTGGTTTTCATAGGAGTGGTAGATGGTTTGCAATCTTCCATTTCAAACTTCTTTAGCATTTCTTTGATATACTCAGTTTGAGAAATAAAAATTCCTTGGTTGCTTTGACATATCTGAAGACCCAAAAAGAAGGATAGTTCTTCAAGTAATGACATTTCAAATTCATTCTACATATCCTTTGCAAATTTATGGCTTAACCTGTCATTAGTACTTCCAAAATTAATATCATCAACATAAAATTCAATTAATAAAATACTATCTTGAGTTACCTTGATGTAGAGGTTGTTGTCTGCACTTCCTTTTCTGAACCCTGCCTATTGTAGATATTTATCTAGTCTAGAGTACCATGCTCTAGGAGCCTGTTTCATACCATTTAAGACCTTCTTCAATTTACACACATAATCTGCATTCTTTGACAACTGAAGTCCTTCTGGTTGATCAATGTAGACTTCTTCTTCAAGTTCCTCATTTATAAAAGCTGATTTCACGTCCATCTGATACACTTTAACATTCTTGGAGCATGCACAAACTGAAAGAAATCGAATTGATTCCATTCTGGAAACTGGGGAAAATGCCTCTTCAAATTCGATTTCTTCAACCTGTGCATATCTGTTACATACCAATCTAGATTTGTTCCTTGTAACTTGTCCATATTCATTCAATTTATTTTTGAAAATCCACTTTGTGCCAATCACATTCTTATTCTTTGGTCTTGGAACCAATTTCCAAGTGTCATTCTTCTCTATTTGATCCAATTCTTCATCCATGGCCTTATTCCATAATTCATCCTTGCTGGCCTCTTCAAAACTGTTTGGTTCAATCGTAGATAAGAGTTCTAGGTGCATTTGTTCTGGTGAACAAATTCTTCTTCTAGTCTCAACTCCTGCATCTTTGTTTCCGATAATATGATCTGAAAGATGATTCTTTTGTACTCATTTGCTAGGTGTCTTTGGAGGCACTTGCTGAAATTTCTCTTCTACTTCTGTTTGATCCTCTTCATCTTCCCCTTCTAATTCTTCTTCATCTTCTACTTCTTCTTCGTAAATGTTAGAGACAAATTTTCCTCACCCTATGCAATCTTGCAAAGAGGGCCTTATTCCATTTCCCTATGCAGAATCAATTTCCCTGATTGATAAATATAGAGACAAAATATAAATTTTTTCCACTTGTACGCATCTTGCACCCTATACAGCAAGCGTATACGCAGACTACTCCACTACAACCCGTGTACATTGGGATTTGTGCCAGAAAATCAAAATTAAATGTCGGGTTTCCATCTCTTGAAAAGAGATCTCTGATCCTTGGTCTTCCATATACTGGAAGCGTTCTGAATCAGCCCTTCAGTTGCATTTTGAAGGCTATAAAGAAGCCAATTTTGAGCTATGGAAAATGAGAGAGAATTCAACTTTGAGAGAAAAGTTACTCTGGAGAAATTATTACTTCATATTGAGTCTGCATCCCTTTGTCCTTTAAGCCTGAACACAATGTTCAACCTCCAATCTCTTCCCTTATTTATGGAGAACCTCTTTGTCTCCCTTATATGAGCTTGCCTTTGGTGGAGGCCCAACTGTAAGGAACTTGGTTTCTCGGTTCCGAAACGTGCCGACACAGAAGTCTGTAATATTTTCACTTCTGCTGATCATTTATTAATATAAATACTCCTTTCTCGTCCAATTGATATCTTGAAAATATATGAGTTATTATCCATGGGCATGTTTGTTTTGTATATTAATGGATTATTTTATCTAATGTGCTAACCTTTATATTATCTATATATGATTGCTTTGCTTGTTTGTTGAGAACTTATTGCAGGTATAAAGCTTTGGGTCAAAGTGCTCAACGATGGACATCATCAAACATCTGGACGAGGTAGGTCCCTTTACTATCTCCCTTTCACATCATTTTATATAGCATGTTTATGGGAAAGAATTGATTTTTACAGTCATACCTGTTTGTTGTGGTTTACCCTAGCCATAGAGAGATTTTCCTCGTAACAATAAAGTTGTTCCATTGATTCATTTTCTTCTTCCTTTAATTCTCGTCCACTTATTTCATCAATTGTTACATTGATGCTTTCCACAACTTTGTTCAACCTTAGATTGTAACACTTGTATGCTTTCCTTGTACTTGAGTAACCAACAAGTACTCCTTTGTCCATACGAGTGTCAAACTTTCCCATTCTGCCATCATCTCTTTTGATGTAGCATTTGCTTTCAAATACTCTAAAGTGCTCCACATTTGCTGGTCTTCCTTTCCATAGCTCATAGGGAGTTTTGTTAGTGTTGTTTCTAAGAATTACTCTATATTGAATGTGAACTGTTGTATGCACTGCATGTTTCCAAAAAATATCTGTCAATTTGGAATCCATTAGCATTGTTTGATCCATTTCCTGTACTGTCCTGTTCTTTCTTTCAACAACTCCATTATGTTGAGGTGTTCTAGCAATGGATAATTGCCTTTTTATTCCATGCCTGCTGCAGTAGTCCATAAATTCCTTTGAAGTGAACTCTCCTTCATTATCATATCTCAAACATTTGATTTTTGAATCCATTTCATTTTCAACCATTTCCTTGTAGACCTTGAAGTTTTCAAAAGCTTTTGACTTATTCCTGAGAAAAAAAACTGCAGTCATTCTTGTATAATCATTAACTAATAACATAAAGTATTTCTCACCTTTTAAACCCTTTGTTGTAGTTGGTCCAACTATATCAGCATGCACAATTTCCAGTGGTTTTGTCATTGAATATTCCTTTGATTTGAACCTGGTCTTTGTTTGCTTTCCTTTTTGACAATGCTTGCATAAAGTTTTGGTTGGTTTCGTGATCTGGGGCATTTCTCTAACTACTTCCTTTTTTTTGAATTTGACAAGGTTATCAAAGTGTATGTGACCCATTCTTCTGTGCCATAGCCAACCTTCATCTTCCTTCCTAGACAACACTTTTCATTTCCAATTTCACTTAATACATATATGTTGCTTGAAGTTATTGCAGCTGTTGCAATCAATTTTCCTAAACCTTCTTTTCTTATCTCTAACTTTTGTGAATCGAAAGTAATTTTATGACCTTGGTCACACATTTGACTCACACTTAGAAGATTATGTTTCATATATTCTACTAGTAGAACATTTTCTTCCTTGGTATTCTTGTTTCCAATTATGACTGTGCCTTTTCCAATGATTTTAGCTGAATCATCATTTCCAAAGGAGACTGATCCATCTCTTCCCTTTATTAAGGTAAGAAACCTATATTTATCACATGTCATGTATTTTGAACAACCACTGTCAACATACCAACCACGTTTCTTCTGCTTAGCTTGTAGAGCGAGTGTGCATTCTTCATTTCTATACTAATTCTGCTTTCTTATCCATGTTCTCTTCTGAGGTTCTTGTCTTTGACTATTGTTGTTCTGTTGTGGTTCTCTAGGAGGGACTTTCATTTTACAATCTTTGGCCATGTGTCCAAAGTTATTGCACTTGTAGTATTCCACTTCAGTGCTTAATGATTCAAACCTATTGTAGCTTCTTCTCTGTGTTTCATTAGGCCTTCTTGGACCATTTTGTGTATGACTTTCAAAGTTGTTTATGTTCCTTCTATTAGCTTTGCAATTTATAGCTTTATGTACAAAATTATTGCATGCATAACATAAACCAAAAACGATAGTTTGATACCCCAGAGTTGAATATATTCTGAAAGGAGTTACCCTTATTAATCCTTCTTCTTCCTGAGGCCTATTTGTTTATGTCAGGTGTTGATTTTGAAGTCCGAATCTTCTCGGTGGAGGAGTGTCTCTATAATATTCTTTGTAGATCTTCCTATCCCTTTTGATTGTTTCTGCATAGTTTTTTGGGTATGTTTCTTGTTCTGTTTCTTTGGAGATTGATCCCTTTTCTGTCTAATTGTATCCAAGTCCAGAATTGTTATGATAAGGATTTTGACTGCTGATAATGTCATCCAAAACTTTTGAGTTGTTCTACATATTTTTATTTTGAAGATCCTTTCTCAATGTGACAATCTCTGCTTCCAAATTTTCAATGATCCTGTCTCTTTCTTCTAACTGTTCTTTGAGTCCTTCTTCAATTATTTTATCTTCTTCTATTTGAACCTTCAATTTCATGATCATTTGTTCTAGTTTATGAGTGTCTTCTTTCTTGTCTAGTTCTGCTTGTAGCTTCTTGTTTTTCTTCTTTTCTCTTCTTATAACTTCTATGGCACTAAAAAATTCTTCTCGATAGTCAACTTCTTCCTCTTCATATTCTTCTTCAGTTTCTTCTTTATCAGAGTCTTCTATTTTCATGAATAAAAATCTTTTTGTCTCACTGTCACTGACTTCATCTTCATATGATGAGGAGATGTCTTCTTTGGTGCATAAGCTTTTCTTGAAATCTTTCTTTTTGGTTCTTTTGCCTTTATATGTTTGTTTTATATTTGAGTAATATTCATCATTCCTCTTATTTTTCTTATGAGGAAATTTGTTAGAAAAATGACCAATACCATCACAATTAAAACAAATCAATGGAAGCTTACCTTTATATCTATCATTGGATCCCTTGTTCAATCTTCTGACAAAGTTGGCCACTTCTTCTTCACCATCTTCTGAGAAGTCACTGCTACTGCTATGCTCCTTTTGCTTTCCCTTTTTCTTTGAACTTTTGGATGCTTTGAAAGATGCTTCTTTTATATTTGGATTTTCCTGTTCAGTTCTCATTTCATATGCTGTGAAGATTCCATGTAGTTCATCCATGATTATTGAGTCTAGATCTGCTCTTTCTTCTAGTGATGATATCTTAGGATCAAATCTCGTCGGAAGAGATCTTAGTACCTTTTGAACAATTATTGATTCTTCAATTTCTTCTCCCAATCCTATGATTGCATTCACTGTTTCATTGACTCGTAAGAAATAAGCTACAATATTCTCATCTTCTTTCATCTTTAGTTGTTCAAATTGTTCTCTGTAAGTTTGAAGCTTTGCTGCTTTGACTTTTGAATCTCCTTCATAAATATTTTGAAGTTTGTCCCAAATCTCTTTAGCAGATTTACAATGTACAACTTTGGTATATACCGATTCACCAAGACCATTCATAGGTGCATTTGTACCTTTGGAATTATTTTGACCGAGTTTCATTGATTTTTCATTTATTGGAGGAAGTGATGGTTCTTTGTATCCATCTACTACTGATTTCCAAATTTCAAATCCCTGTGCCTGTATATATTTTTTCATCCTTCTTCTCCAGAATGCATACTTCTATCCATCAAACTATGGTATTCCATTTTTATACATGTTTTTGCTCTCCATGATCTACCTTTTAGTGGTAAAACTGATTTCTAAAGGAATCTGCTCTGATACCAATTCTTGGATTACTAAGAGGGGGGGTGAATTAATAATAGAGAAATTTAATCCTTTTTAACCATAAAATGCAAGTGTTATATCAATGTAGCGTTATCATCAAATAGTTGTAGAGTAAATAAACAATGAACACATGAGCAATCATACACATACACAATACACTAATGTTTTTATGTGGAAACCCAAAGTGGGATAAAAACACATAATGTTTTTTCTTATATGTCTTTAAGAATTACATTCATTGGAAGCACCGTCTTCCTTTGTTTTCTAGATGCAACTGGAAGGAGGCTCCAACCCCCTAGTTTCTCAGGCTACAACCTGAGGGAAGCTCCAACTCCCCAATTCTCTAGCTACAACCAGAAGGAGGCTACAACCCCCTATGTTCTCTGGTTACAACTGGAAGGTGGCTACAACCACCTGTCCTTGCCCCGTCCAACTGCTCATAGAAGTAGAATGGTGGAACCACTGTCACACTATCCTTGTGAGATATACTGTTGTAAACCTGTACCAATCAACCTGCACCAAACAAACTGTAATCAACCAGTACCATAAACAAGTGCATCAACCATGCACCAACCTGTACCATCAATGGGTGCATCAACTATGCACCAAATATGTCTCAATCATGCATCAAATACACATAAACTATGACTCATCAAGATGTACCAACATCATCAATTATACACCTCATGTATGTGCCAACTTATTAACTACTTGTCTCAACCATGTACCCAAAATGTACCTCAACCAAAATCCCTCATCAATTTCATCATCCAAATATGATTTGTAACTCTATAATAGACCTAGTGTATATGATCACATACCTTCAAACCTTACTTAACTTTAACAACAAGAGACTAGCATTTTCATCAAACTTTACTTTAGTCTCACATGACTAATTTTTGATTAGTCAACAACCCTAACTTGAAATAATCATAACTATTTTCCTATAACGAATAAAAATATGAAAATAGTACACAATGTTCTTCAGTGTCTTTTATGCAATTCCTCCAGGTTTCACTACTTGGAACCTCTCAAAAAAGGAGTTATAGAAAAAATGATATACCTTGTTGAATTCTCATTTATTCTAGAGAGCGAACTTGTAGAGCGTGCCCCACACAGAATATTTGTTGTATGGATATAAAAATGGTACACATAATACTACAGACTGTACTCTAACCAATAAATTCAGTCTTACTGAATTTGGATCTTTTATGAAGACTTTATGACGTTTTTACCTGAAACACCTATTTTAGACTAGTTTCAGGACTAGCCACAAACCCTATTTTCCACAGAGTGTAACTCCAAAAATAAAATGACCCACAAGATGAAATTTTTATCACAACTACTTGGATATGTTTCCTCAACAACCTCTATATTTCACGACCTGAATCATTCTATAAAAAACATTATTGCGAAAATGGTGAGATGACCTTTAAATAACATACCTTAGAAAGCATCATCAAAATAATTTATCCTCCCTTGAATTTTATCCTTCTTTACTTCACCTTCCCTATGAAATTCACCTTAGATATCCTTTGGTTACCTCTGTCACTTGCATATATTCAATATTCTCAAGTGTAGTTAAAATGAGAGACCCTTGCCTCTTATTTATACTTTTATGTAGCTTCCTCAAGGGGTTACCTTCTAACCATCTTAAACCACTTTTCTTATTTTAGGGCTAACCCACTTCTAACCACTTGTCCAATTAGTAATTTCTCCATTAACTTTATTATTTAAATAATTTCTTTTGTATCCACTTTGACTTATAGTACATTCATCACTTCACTTTATTATTTAAATAATTTCTTCTTTGCAACCACTTTGACTACTTTGACCTTTTGGGGCTTCTAGATAACTCATGAGGGTTTTCCAACTTCACATGGCCATAAATCTCTAACCGTGAGGAGTTATGTGATGTTCCACATACCACCATAAATGACATGACATGTACTATCCATATAGAATAGTCTTACCTTCAAACATATTAAAACTCATACCATTATAAATCAAACAAACTCAGGTCCATTACCCAAACCTTTGTGCTACCGTAATTTTCTACCAGACTTTCTTCAAGGGTTGACATCAATGAAAACCAACCCAAATAATCAACACACACCTGACGTTTACACAAATTTCCATCTATTCCATAGTACTATTATTCATAATGACACCTCATCTGGGGTAGGTTGTGTCATCTTGAATCTCAGTGTTATAGTCATAATTCTTCTTCTTTACACTGATGACATTATTATTAGTGTGAAAAGTCACCATGATATCAACAAGCAACTAAAAATCCTCAATGATTTATGCTCTAGTATGGATATTACTTTTAACACTAACAAAATGAAGGTTATGATAATTAAATCCAAAATATCACTTACACTAATTTTGTATATGATAACAAAAACTTGGAGGAAGTGATTTCATACAAATATCTTAGAATTGATTTTCATCACAAGCTTAACTAGAACTATAACATTGAGAAAAGGATAAATGGAGGGTGGAAAACTTATTATGGACTTGAAAACAATTGTAAATCAATGAATCTTTGGCTATGGGATAAGAAGAAACTCCGCTTTGAGACTCTTGTATATCTTGTCATCTTAAAGGTTTGGGGATGTAGTATCTCTAGAGAATCATGGAGAAAGATAGAAAAAATCTAAAAGTGTTTTTATATAACTTATAATCTCAAAATTAAAAGCAATACACCATATTCTATTCTCATAAAAGTGAGTCTTTCCCCCTTTGAGAGAACAACTATAACTGTCTACGTAATGTACACGAATAAGATAAACAACATGGAAGAAACGAGACTTCCTTATATTGTTTCCAGTGAAAACCACTTGTGCCTCAAGAAGAGGTGGCATAAAGATGACAAGTCTTGGTTAAATTATTGGGGAAAAAAGAAAGAGGTTGGTATGCACAATAACAATGATATCAAAAATATATTACATTTAAATTTAAGGAAAAATTGTGGGGTGATAAATAATTAGAGGATAAAATAAAATTAAGATACTATAAGGATGTGATCAACGATAATCTTATCTAGAAGACCAAAAATATATCTTTATTTTGTAGTACACCCAGTTAAATCACAATTTCAAAATATTTGTTACAATATCAACCTTCTTAACCTTTTAACTCATCAAAACTATGACGATCTAGGAGCTCTTCTCTAAAAGCTTTTTGAGCACATAAATAAAATTTTAGTGAAAACCAAGTAATTCCTAACAAAATTCGGTCTCACTAGAGGTTAACCATCATCATCATCAATATCAATAACTTGAAATTAATATTTACAATATATTATTAATTTGAAATAGTTCAAACACAATTTCATTAAAAATAATCAAATAATTTATTGGTTTATTGTTACAATAACAATACATGAGTATATCTCTAGATGGGGTGCCACTTGGAGAGAATGAAATCAATCATGATGTCGCAGACTGTCACCACCCTCCATTTATCCATCTCGATGCTGATCTTTAATGCCGATGAGATGGGTGCGCGCCTGGACCGTATGGGGAAGTTATTGTGTAGGTTTGGCATGGCGTTGGTTTCCATTCACACTAGTACTTGGGCGTTGAGTGCCTTCATTTCATGCTCCATGGAATTTACCATGGCCGAAACCGACACATTTTATCATTTCTGCTTGTTGATAGCCCCATTACTTCTATACTAATTTTGTTAATAGTTCCTCCATCTCACACAGAGTCGCTCCTGGCTTCCTTCACTCTAGTTTCTTTTCCTTCTCCACATGATCTCCTCTGCATCCTTACTGTCACCATGTCGCGAGAGAAAGGCAAGCCAAAACGTGGCCCAACCTACTACAACTTGTTATCCAAACACATTAGCCCTGCTCTTTCAGTTGCTCCGTCTTAACACTCTCCTCCGCTTGCCTTCGTGCATCCCTCCACAACTTAGAATTGGGATGCCAATGATTGGGGTCCGGTCTCGATGGAGGAAAACTTCCCTCCGAATCCACGCCAGCCTATGGCTGACTCCACTAAGGCCATCTCGATGGTTGCTCATAATCTCTTAGACCCTTCTGTTCAAGTGGATGACAACTCTCTAGCTCAGAAGCCAGAGGAGTACCAAGGTTTCCCTATTCTAGAAGAGGTAGCTCTCGTGTTAGTTGAAGAGGCTCTGGAAAACGTTGGTTTAAATTCAGTGGTAACATAGAATGAGGAAGTGATGCCCGAGTTGATTCCACAACAAGGTTTCTCTGCGGAGTAATTGCATCTCATATTCGAATTGTGCAGGAACGTTGTGAACCAACTTCACCGCCAGGAAATCCTCAATCGTCGGATGGATATGTTCTTCGACTCTTTCTTAAGCGAGCTTGAGAAAAGAAGATGCCCAACTAGCTATCAACCATTTACCTTCACTCCAGTTTCACCTTATTCTCTGCCAGATGATGGTGGTCAAGGTGCATATGGTGTATGATTCTCTCGAGTTTGTTTTCCATTTTGTCAAATGTTAGAAACAACACAATCTCAGCTTCAGACCTCCTTGTTTATCATGCCTCTTTTGCTTATCTTAGTTATAACAACTAGTATGGTTATGGACCTCTTTTCAGGGCCTCGATCTGGTTCTGGTTTCCATGTTTTGGCAGAACTACAGGTTCCTCCATATGAATATGTTATTTGAACATTTGAGGTAATACAATTTTTACTTACAAAAAAAAAACAATACACGAGTATAAAGTTCATTAATAATTTATTTAACAAATAGTAAGTGATAACCATTAAATTTTGTAATAATTCATTCAACAATAAATAAATATAAGAAAAATGAAGAATATTTTTCCATGGGATTGTGCTTATATAGTCAAGTGTGAGGAAGATGTATAATTTCTTCTATGCTCAATGTGGAGTTGACACATGGTATTTAAAAAAATATTAATAGCAAAAAAATATTTCAATGTGTGTCATAAATAAAATATTTCAATATCCACCTTAAAACATTTTTATATCACACACACATATAAAGTAATTGAAAGTAAAAAAAATTCTTATTTTGTAGAATGAGAAAGATGCATAATTCTCTTAGTTCTTAACATGGAATTGACACATGACATTTAAAAAATATTAATAACAAAATAAATATTTCAATATCATACTTAAAATATTTTAATATCAACTATGTATATAAAAAACAATGTGTTTAATGTGAAGTTGACACATGGTATTTAAAAAAAATATTAATAGCAAAAAATATTTCAATGTGTGTCATAAATAAAATATTTCAATATCCACCTTAAAATATTTTTATATCACACACACATATAAAGTAATTGAAAGTAAAAAAATTTCTTATTTTGTAGTGTGAGAAAGATGCATAATTCTTAGTTCTTAACATGAAATTAACACATGACATTTAAAAAATATTAATAACAAAACAAATATTTCAATATCATAATTAAAATATTTTAATATCAACTATATATATAAAAAACAATTTCAAAGTAAAAATCTATTATAGTTAAAACTTTTCAATGGTGCTGTTCAATATCAGAGACACGTGTAATTTATTTCACTATCAACATGGAGTTTACTCTTGGTATATATATATATATATATATAACCTTTGTATGGTTATGAATATGTTCTTTGAACATTTGAGGTAATACAATTTTGCCTTAATAAATAAAAAAATACACTAGTATAAAGTTCATTAATAATTTATTTAACAAATAGTAAGTGATAACCATAAAATTTTGTAATAATTCATTCAACAATAAATAAATATAAGAAAAATGAAGAATATTTTTCCTGCTCAATGTGGAATTGATATATAGTATTTAAAAAATATTAATAACAAAAAAATATTTTAATGAGTGTCATAAATAAAATATTTTAATATCCACCTTAAAATATTTTTATATCACACACACATATAAAGTAATTGAAAGTAAATTTTATTTTTATTTTGTAGTATGATAAAATGCATAATTCTCTTAGTTCTTAACATGGAATTGACACATAACATTTAAAAAATATTAATAACAAAAAGAATATTTCAATATCATAATTAAAATATTTTAATATTAACTATATATATAAAATATTAATAACAAAAAGAATATTTCAATATCATAATTAAAATATTTTAATATTAACTATATATATAAAAACCAAATTGAAAGTAAAAATCTATTATGATTAAAACTTTTCAATGGTGCTGCTCAATATGTGAGATGTGTATTTCATTTCATTATCAACATAGAGTTGACTCTTAGTGTATATATATATATATATATATA
>JASDQU010100119.1:482672-492908 GCA_032191745.1 Picea mariana
GGTTCAGTATCAAGATTGTCCTTCGGGAGGTCGAGAAGCGTCAGTTCTACAAGAACGTCAAAGATGGTCTGAAGCGTTTATGCTTTAAACGAGTTGAATGGTAAGCTCGAAGAAGAGGAAGAGAAAGAGTGCAGTCCAGAGGCATCGGAGTGGGTGTAGGAGCTGATGAAGACCAAATCAGACAGAGATCTATGTTGTGACTTGAGAATTGTAATATGTGATTTATTTGTAATGTAATCATTAAGGGATGGTGTTAGAATTAATGATTAATTTAAGGGTTGGTTGAAGATTTATAGGAGGTTGTTGAGATATACTCTCAACCTCTCCCTCCATGAGTGGAATTAGTTGGATCTGAATCCAACTATATATATGTGTATACTGTGTTGTGTTTAATAGATATACAAATCATTATTGTGTGTGTTATTACTGTGCATCTCTGCTCTCTTAAATTCTGTCATTTAGATAAAAGAATCACGCCCTTTTCTTTCTGCGATTTGGTGTGATCTTTGTGCTACAAAGCATGACATTTTTTTCAATGATATCATGGCAGAAAAACACTTCATCTGGTGAGTTACTATACAATCACAATAGATACATAACTCTTTCAACAACGAATTCATAGCAAAGTCATCCAGAAAACTGGTCGTTGGAATGCGATCTATAACTGATTTCACCTATTTTTGTGCACTGGTGAAATTCATGGCAGAAAACTAAAATCAAATAATAACTTTTCATGTGCCAGTAGAGAAATTATCCAATACATGGATCTCTTGGTGGTGAGATAATCCAGTATCCCAGTTCCTCGGTGCATATATTGTCCGGTGGCATATGTACACATTAGCCCGATGAATTGATAGTTATCTGCAACTTAACTGAAACCCTAAAATTGATACCAAAACTTTGAACTTTGATGTCATAAGTTTCCCTAAATTCACGTGGTGTTGACTTTTGGCATGGCATACTAATCTCCTTTATGAGAGCAACGACTCTTGTAGTCTCGGAAACCTTCAACTTTTCTGTAACTTGATTTACTTGTTACATGAATGCTAACATTCCATAAATAGTTGCATTGTGTACCTGTAAAATATTTTCAACCAAAAATTCAAATATTCTGTAATAATAGGGCAAGGAAATCATGACACTTGTGTTTCATAAAAATAATGAAAAATAATATTTTTTTTCATTGTTTTTTTCCATGAATCCAATAAAAAAATTTCCACACTCTTCAAATCATATTTTTTTTAATAAGAATAACTAATAAATAAGGCCCAAGTTACCTATGGGTTAGGACTTCCATGGACCTTTCAATGTTTTTAAATTATTCTTATTAAGGGAACATAGTTTTGTGAAAAACTAACTCATTGGATGAGATGAACAATATTTTGTCTTTTAGCTTCTACATGCCCATAAGAGGATTTAACAAATGTGGGATTTAATAAATGATACATGCGACCAAATAGGGATTGATGTTTATAGATGCAATGACAAGGCTTAATGAAGCACATTTTGTTCCTTTCAATGAAAGGGCACATGGACATTGAATAAAGGTATCATTTTGATTAATTCCATCAAACAGTTATCAGCAGCGTTCACGCAATAGATATCCAACTGATTTTTTCATATTGTACAATTATGATTGGAGGAAGAGGTTGTACTAGATGTATCCAGTTTTCTTTAGTTGTCCATTGTACCATATGATAATTTCAATATCACTCTTTCTTACTTATCAAATCTCAGTGAGAATATCTTCAGGGATTAGGTGTGTGTTTAACTTGAAGAGATTATTGGGTGATGATCTCAATTGCTAATAAAATAATTGAGATCCACGCCTTGCAATCTCTTTATCGTGCATATAAACATAGATATGAATATAAATTATTATGCACCCACACACTTTTGATTTCCCAAGCATCATTTTGTATCCCATTGTGTTTAATCCATACATTGAATTATTGAAGCATAGTCATTGAATCATATTAAAATTAAGCACAGTTAACATGTATGTATGTTAATAATCTAAATACTCAAAGTAATTTGTGTGTTCTTGTAATTGTTAATTGGGTCTAGTTTTGGTGGTTAGGAGAAATGATTGTTAACCTCCCCACCGAGGTTAAATCTCCACAATTAACATGTTTTAGATCTTAATTGAGATATTGTGGCTTTGGAAAGGTACCAACAATCTCACTCTTGCATTTGGGCTTACAGAGAGGTTGGATTTCTTCCCTCCATACCCAATGCCAAAAAAAAAATGTTGTGTCCTAGTAATTGAATGTCTTCAACCAATTTATATTAAAATTATATTTCTAGTTGCAAGTCTTATATATTGATTATAATTCTTATTTAATAATGTTTTTTATCGTCTAGTGAGACCAACTTTAATATATGGGGCCTCTAAAGTACTAATTGCTTTGATATTTTAAGCTAAATTTACTATCCTCATTTGAGCCTTGAGTAATTTTTACAAATGTTTGAAGTAGTGCTAGGAATCCTATCATTCTTCATGCTAATAGGTGTATTCTTTTACATTGAGTACCTTATCATAACCCTACTCTTGATAGGAGAAATCTCATATTCTAAAAGGAGGATTGGATAAGGTGTATAGCCTTTGATTTTAAGGTTTTTTTACTATAAGACACTTTTGAATTTACTTGATTTTCCTCTAAGTTTCTCTAGAAACACTATAAATCAAACCTCATGGCCATAAAAAATCAAGAGAAGTTAGGGGGAATTTAAAATGTAGTATTGATGGGATGTGTAATAAGTCAAGTGAAAATGAAAGCTAAAGTAACTAGTTCATAATATATCCAAAGACTTGGTAATGAAAAATTAAGTGCAGTTATTGAGAGTTTCAATGTCATGTGTTGACAAATAGCATTTTTCTCTAACTCTACCATTTCGATGCTTCACCATGGAAACGTTGGTCTAGTGATAGACTTCACTCCCCTCTGGTTCCTTGTTGTATCAAAGGACCCCATTTCAAATTTGTATGATTTCCCTCCCTCCTAGTGGTCTTCCTCACCTTTAATGGATGTCACTAAGAAGATTGTTTTCACTCCCACGACCTCTTACTCAACCTTGATTATTTCCCATCCAGTGACCAATAAGAGAAATCTCCCCATTTATCATACTCTTCCAACTAGATATAGGGTCCCTTCTATCCCATTTGCAAACCCTCCAACTATAGGAATGTTGTCTCATGCTTATCATATTCAATCCATCCCTCCTATCTCAACAAAAATGAACCCAAGGTAGTAATTCATGAATGTGGTGCTAAATAGTAATATCATGGAGGAAACTACCCAACATAGACTTTGAATGGTAAATAAAGAACCGACCCCATCTATTGTAGTGGTTGAAGACATGGATGACCAATCAAATTTCTATATAGGGAATGCAATCGTCTACATTTTTAATGGCCTCTAGCCAAAACTGACTTATTTGCATCACTAAATCTCCAAAACTTCAAAAACAAAAATACAAGACAAATCTTTAATCTACCCATGCTCAAAAAGAATCTTCATTGTGAATTTGATTTAGCAAAAGATAGAGGCTAGATATTTAACTTCAACCTGTATTTTTGGGACAAAGTCAGACTCTACATGAAGCCATGGACTCCAACATTTGATTTGGTAGTAAGAACTCTCTCTATCACCCTTGATTATATAAAATTCAAAATGAACCTTTGCACTTTTAAGGATTTGATTCGTTACGAGGAATGGGAAATGTATTAGTTAAATTCAAAATGGAGGCACATTAATACTTAAGACCATGTCTATGTAGACATGAAATTTAACAAAGGATTTCTAACATAAATCAAGATCATAGATAAATGCTATACCTAGACCCAATCTCTCCATTATCGACAAGTTTTCTTCCTTTTTAGATATCACTTCGAAGTAGGGCACATACCAATCAATTGTGTTAAGTGACATGGTAGATAAAGAAAACCCCACCTAGTGGGATGAGGCAACTAAATGCCACCACCTAATCAATAAGGAAAGGGTTTATATTCAAAATAGTTCAACAAGCTCCATCATCCCTAGGTAAGGCATCGACACATGCTAAAGAATAAAATCCCAAGAACATTGTACCCACTCTTGAGATCTCATTAGTCAAAGACTCGAATCACTAGATCTCAACTCCATAACTAGGGATCAATCAATACCATAGAAATCAACAAATGAAACATTATACCCTTCTCTTGAGAATACCCTACTCTATTCACCACCCTATTTCAAAAAGGGCAAGACAAACTAGAAGAATATGACCAAGAAAGCATAAGAGGTCCAAGAAATCTCAAATGTCCAACATATCATCCCTAATGAGGAAAAGAAAAGTGTTACAGATTTGGAGGAAGGTGAGTTGTCAAAACCATATGAACCTTAGCAAGACCATACTGAGGAATTGACTAAAATTTCCAAGAAGAAAAAAAAAAAAAACACCCCAGAAGATGATGACTGACATGAGAATAAACCATCATAGGAACTTGTCTTAAATATATGTTTCTTCTACATCAGTTTTGTTCTCAGTTCATTAAAAAATACTCATGTAATCCATGCTTTGAAAGAACTTGGATAGAAAATGAAGAATGAGTGCAGTGCTTGGCACTCCCTCAACCTTTGTAGCAGTGGGTTATTCCCTCATATTAATCATTTCACAATAGTTTTTGGAATCTTCACCATACATGTAAAGCCATTGTTTTTTAATCAATATAATATAATTGTTTCAATTAAAAAAAAAATGAAGATAGTAATGTAAAAACAAAAAATAACAATGCACGTGCTTAAGGGATACTAACGAAATTTAATACTATACATTTTTTCTAATATAATTAGTTTGTTTATATACCAAAAAAAAATATGACGATGATGACACACTACAAGGCCAAGAATGGTGGTGGTGATAATGATGATGAGGTATGATGATAACAAAGATGAGGATGAAGGTGATGATGATGATGAAAATAGTAATGATTGTGATGATGATGAGGTAGAAAATCATGAAAACAATTCATTAGGACCATCTTTGGTTTGTCGAAATTATAAATTTTAAATTATTAAAATGATTTATAAAGTTGTTTATTATGATCAAATACCTTAGAAATGGAATTTTCAAGATCCCTTCGATTTTTGTGAGTCAAAAAGTTATGAAGTTCAATTTTATTACAAATGTTTGAAAAATAAGGTATAATGTCTTTGTAGATCAAGCAATCCAAGAGATATTTTTTTTCATACTCTATATTATTAGTCTCACAAAAAAATTGCAAATTATTTCAAGCTAAGGCATTTTATATCTTGTCCAATGCCATGTCTCACTATGAAGTCCATGGGAATTTGTTTTCATCTTTCAATATTTATTTTCTTTGTTGAGCTACCAACTAACTAAGGGTTAATGATTTCTTTATAATAATTCAACTTTGTCTTGACTTTTAAAAAGTGGCTATGGCATGATTTTTAAAAATAAGTCAAAGTTATAAGAATATCTTTAGCAAATTTTTTCTATATCCCACTTAACCTTAATTTAGCTTAACAATATTAATGTTATATAAAATCAAACTTGTTACAATATTAGAATTCTTAAAAACATTGTTGTTGATTAGAATAAATTGAAAAATATCAAAATATAATATATCTCAAAAAAATTGTGTTTGTGTGTGTCAAGTAGGGCGAGGCAAAGTGGTTGAGAGGAGTGTTATCCTCCCCACCTAGGTTCAATTCTCACAAGTGACATGTTGAGATCTTAATGAATATATTGTTTTAACATCCTTGAGCTCTGTGTTGACAAATCCTCAAGCTTAGGTATTGTTCTATAAATGAGGGGAAGTACCCAGTGGGTTTCCTTGGTGTGTGTGTGTGTGTGTGTGTGTGTGTGTGTGTGTGTGTGTAGAGAGAGGGGGGGAGGAATATTTGTATATTATTAAAAAGGAAGTCCAAATCACACTAAAAAAATCTAAATGAAACGTGTTCTTAATGAAAAAAGATAACAATTTATTAAGAAAATATATTTTCATGTAAAAACACCTTAAACCAAAACTCAACTTTAATTTATGCCTTACAACAACTGCCCTAAGCGCTACACACTATATTAGTTGGGGGGAGTTGAACTCAATACCTCTTTGGAACTTCATTTTCACGGCACTTTCCAATTGAGCTGCCCCCTGGGGGGCTCCACTAGTCATCGATATTAATCCAATGGAAATTATTATTATTATTTGTAAATTATCTACTCCTCTATTAATATTATACAAAAAATATTACATTCATTCCATAATGTGACCAACACCCTAGGGTAACTAGTTAATAGATGTCAAGATTTCTAGAAAATTTGTCCAAAATATGTTCTCTCCTTATGGGGAGGATTTCAATAGTGTTTGAAAATAACATCTTAACATACATAGCTCACTAATAATAATCATAAAATAGATTGGCAAGAATACCTAGCATGGATACTATCAATGTTCATCATCCTCATCTAATTATTCATAAAGGTATATTGTCTCAAAGGTTTGTCCTTCCTCTGCTTGAGCTCTGCCTAACGTACTTTTATTAAAGTGTATCCTTCATCCTTATTCTCTATAACAACTTTAATGCCCCATATGGCTTTGAATATGGATTCATATTTTTTGTCCATTTGAATCAACTTGGTTAAATTTAATCACTATTGTTGTCATTTGTCTTCACCAACTTGGGACATAAAGGAATTGTTGAGCCAATACAATTAGACTAATTTGGTGTCTCTTCTTTTGGAAAATATTATTTCTAGGACCCAATTCACAAATTTCTCATCAATATTCTCAATAGGGTTGCACCTTCATTTTCCTTTGACCACATTTTCAATGCATTCAACCTCCTCTTTGACATTCTTGGAAAAGCACCGATGGCACTTGTTAGTTGTAGCCATGGCCTCGGGATTTTTTCCTTCCATGCTTATCCCTCTACCGATTGTTTCCAATCCCATCCCTTTCTTAAACTCCATCTTCCAACTCCTAGGAAATATTTTTAGAGGTCGAGACAAATTCTCGGACAACCCCAAATCACTCGTAACTCTCCTAAGAATGGAAAAGGGCCATGATGAGGAACAGTATGGAGAGCACAATAAAAGCATCCATAGAAGAGGAAACCACAACTAGAGGGGTAGAAACCATGATTTAGGAAGGAGATCACCAAAACATTGAGATTCAAAGCAAGGCTTCTCTTACCAAACCAGGAGAAACACCACAAAAAAAATATACTCAAACCAAGGCTAGTAATCAAGCCAAACTAGACCAAATGAAACTCCCACAAGCCAAGAAGAAACTAGCTCAAAACTAAGTTGACTTTCCTTCCCCATAAAGTAGAGAGTTTAGTGGTGCAACCCTCCCCAAATCCTTCTGCAAAATCTATCATAGTCCACAAACCTACATTAAACCCAAGACCAAACCCTTCCATAATTCTCAATGTGAGTGTAATAATTTCTACATAATTAATGAACTTGCATTCATAACAAAGGAGTTGAGCCATTATTTCCCCGGTCTTCTCCCCTCTCTTGTCCATGGCCCCATTTATCACCTATAACATGCAAAGATAGGGATGGATGACTTAATGAGGGACATTCATTCCACCATGTTCTTTATTTCATAACACCTAATATTGGGAAATCCATTGCACATTGTTGTTTTGTATTAAAAATATGATTTTTTTTTTTAATTTCTCAGACTTCTATAATTTTTCTCTTTATATTTTTTGTATAATTTTTTTATTTCAATTTATGAGAATTGACTTCAAACCCAAGAACAACCTCTCCCCCTTATAATATTTCATCAATCAAAGACTTCATCCTTAAGATCTCATCAATCAAAGACTCCCTCGACCTTGGTAGAAATGGACTATTCCCTCGACCTTGGTAGAAATGGGTGATTCCCTCATATTGATTACTTCACAAATTTATGTAATCTTGAGTGTATAGCTAAAGCCATTGTTTTTTACTCAATACAATATAATTGTTTTGATTTTTAATTTTTTAAACCCAAGAACAACCTCTCCCCTTATAAGATTTCATCAATCAAAGACTTCCTCCTTAAGATCTCCTCAATCAAAGACTCCCTCGACCTTAGTAGAAATGGATTATTCCCTCAACCTTGGTAGAAATGGATGATTCCCTCATATTGATTACTTCACAAACTTATGTAATCTTGAGTGTATAGCTAAAGCCATTGTTTTTTACTCAATACAATATAATTGTTTTGATTTTTAATTTTTTAAACCCACGAACAACCTCTCCCCCTTATTAAGATTTCATCAATCAAAGACTTCCTCCTTAAAACCTCATCAATCAAATACTCCCTCGACCTTGGTAGAAATGGAATCAAAGACTCCCTCGACCTTGGTAGAAATGGACAATTCACTCATATTGATTACTTCACAAACTTACAAACTTATGTAATTTTGAGTGTATAGCTAAAGCCATTATATTTAACTCAAAACACAAACTTATGTAATCTTGAGTGTATAGCTAAAGCCATTGTTTTTAACTCAAAACAATATAATTGTTTTGTTTTTTGTTTTTTAGTTGAAATTAATAATATAAAAATAAAAAATAATGCCCAAACTCAAAGGATACTAATGTAATTTTATACTATACAATATTTTAATACATTATAAACCAAAAATAAAATATATGAAGATAATGATGACATCAACTAGGTCAAAAACGGTGAGGTCAACAACGGTGAGACCAACTTTAGATTATCAAAGTTATAAGTATTAAATTAGTTAGTCTTATAAAGTTGTTTAGTATGACCAAATATCTTACAAATGAACTTTGCATGTTTCTTTTAATTTTTGTGAATTAACAAGTTATACAATTTTTTTTATTATAAATGTTTCAAAAATTAGATTTATTTCTTTGTAATTCAAATAATCTAAGGGAAAGTGTTTTTTATCTTCTAAACTATTAGTTTAAAAAAATGCATTTATTATTTAATGCGAAGGTATTTTATATATTTTATAACATCTTTAATAAAAAAAATTATCCACTAAACTATTAGTCTCAAAAAAATACATTTATTATTTTATGAAAACATTTTAGATATTTTCTAACACCCTATCTCACAATGAAATTTATAGATATTTGTTCTCATATTTGCGACATTTTATTAATTTGTTAGAGTTAATAATCTTTTTATAATAATTCAACTTTCTTCATTTTTCAAAAATGTCTATGACATAAATTAAAAAAAAAATTAAATAATATTTTAAATTTAACATTTTTCTTTTTCCAAAAAAAATTGTTTGCTATTTTTCATATATTTTGTTCAACCTTTATTTTACTATTTTATATTAATGTTACATAAACTCAAATTTAAAATCATTGTTTTAAAAATAATAAAAACAAAATTATACATATATAAAATGAAAAAAAAAAAAAGATTTTATAGTAATGTTATATAAACTCAAACTTGTCACATTGACTAAAAATTGAAAACAATGTTTTTAAAATAATAAAATTGAAAAAATCAAAACAATAAATTTTTATAAAATTAAAAAACAATAATAATAATAACGATGGAAAAAATAATAACAATGAAATTTACATTGTTAAAAAAACAATATCAAAATTTATTAAATAAATAGATTTTCATATAAAAATACGATAATTTATATTTTATTATGATTTTTTTAAGTTTTTGTATTTAAAAGAGTTTTCTATATTGTGATCTGAGGGAGATGTGTGATTCCTTCACAGATTTAATTGGAGTTGATAGATAACATTTAAAAAAATATTAATAACAAAAAGAAAATATTTTAATGTTGGAGTTTACATGTGGTATTTAAAAAGAAAAATAGTAATTCAAAAAATTATTTCAAAATGACCCATAAATAAAATATTTCAATGTCTATCTTAATTAAAATATTTCAACTTCTACTTTATATATAAAGCAAATGAAAATAGAAAAATTCTTATGGTTAAAACATTTCCATGATATGCTATTTAAAGTGTTTGACATGGAGTTAATACATGTCACACAAGCTAGTACATACATAAATGATCAACTTAAATCCATCTTAACAAACTATGAAGATCTATTATGAACAAAAAAAGGATCAAATTCCTCTAAATAAAAACCTTTTTTTTAATGAAAAAAAAATTAAATAAAAATTTACATTTTAAAAAATTTATCCCCTCAACACATAATACATCCAAAATTAACATAAATCTACATAAATTTATAACATTTCACCAAATATTTTGGTGAAA
>JASDQU010100120.1:13432-37944 GCA_032191745.1 Picea mariana
TTTATTTTTACCTTTCCCATTCCAACAATTTTGCATGGTTTATTATCACCCAAATGAACCTGTCCAAAATCACCTTGAACATAATCTAGAAAATGTTTCCTATGGGGTGTGGCATGAAATGAAGCTCCTAAATCTACTACCCAAGACTCAGAAATATTGTCTACAGAAAGAATCAAAGCATCTTGTAACACATCACCTGTTACATTTGCTTCCTGATTTCTCTCCTGTTGTCCATCTCTTTGTTTCTTTGGAACTCTGCAGTCTATCTTCAGATGTCCTTTCTTCCCACAATTCCATCACTCTATCTTTCCAAGTCTGGATTTGGATCTGCCCTTCCTAGAGTTTTTGTGGTTTCCTGAGCCCTTTCCTCTATCCTTTTGTCTTCCCCTATTCTCCATGTTTAACGCATTTCCTAATGTCTCGCCTATGCTTTTCTGTCGCATTTCCTCACTAAGGATAACACCAACAACATCATCAAATTTTAAAGTATTTGAACTAGAGACAGAGTTACTTACAACCATGACTAAGCCATTCCATCTTTCTAGCAATGAGCACAAGATTAGAAGAGCCCTAACCTCATCATCAAAGTCCACTTTTACAGAACTTAGTTGATTAGTAACCATATTAAATTCATTTAAATGATCTGCAACAGACCCATCTTCTGACATCTTCATATTAAATAATCTCTTCATTAGAAATACCTTATTCGACACCGAGGGTTTTTCATACAATTTGGCCAACGCGTCCATCAAACCCTTCGTTGTCTTTTCTTTCGAAATATTGAAAGCCACCAACGCTGCCAGGCTCAGCCATATCGTTCCTAGAGCCTTTCTGTCAAGAATCTCCCATTCTTCATCCTTCATGGCCGCCGACTTCTTTGCTACTCCACTCAATGGTAGGAATAGATCCTTCTTATATAAATAGTCTTCCATCTGCATCTTCCATAACTGGTAGTTTTGGCCATTAAATTTCTCGACCCTAAACTTTCCATCTTTCGACATTTCTCCCACTCGAACTAGGAACCCTCTTTTCCTGCGAGTTACCTTATGCTCTGATACCAGTTGTTAGAAAAACAGGACCGTGGAGCAATAAAATAAAACAAATGAAAAAACAAAACACAGAAGACACACAATACAAGAGAGACACAGATTTACGTGGTTCACACAGTGTGGGCTACGTCCACCAGAGAAATTGCCAGGTCCTTCCTTTATTATTATCCAGCAAATGAAGGGATACAACCTACAGCAAAACCCGTTGTAACTTCCTCTTCTTTCTCTCACAGTCTCCTCTCTCAGAATACAATATTCACCACCATCCATAGTCACGATACATTTCCCTCATAAAAGAGGGTTTCCTTCTAAGGAAAAAAACCCTAACATAATCTCTACCGTTAGATCTGCGACCTTATAATGAAAAGTCCATATTTACAATGAAATTACAATATACTTTTACAAGGCAATTTTTGCTTCGGGGGCTTCGCCCCGAAACCCCCGCTGGGGGCCCGCTTGCCCCTAGACCCCCCAGCCGAGGGGATATGCCCCCAAGACCCCATAGAGGGGGTACCCCCCCTACACTCCCCCACGTGGAAGAGTGTACATACTTCTGGGGTGTAAATACTTCATGGGGTATAAACACGACTGAAAGTAAAAGACCTATAAATCAGGAAGATAATCAGGCTCGACAACCAACAATTCTGAATCCTTTGAACAATCCTTTCCAGAAATTCGAGGTGAATTTTGGGTCTCTTTCGGACACAATTGTTTTAAGAATCCCATGCAATCGTGCCACTTCCTTTATGAAAATATCAGCAACCTTTGTTTCCTTGTGCGTAGTTTTCAGTGGAATAAAATGGGCAGCTTTCGTAAGCTTGTCCACCACCACCATGATCGAATCATGCATCTTTCCTGGTCTAGGAAATCCCGTAATAAAATCCATTGCAACCACTTCCCACTTCCATTCAGGAACTGTTAAAGGTTGCAGCAACCCTGTTGGGTGTCTATTCTCAGCTTTCACTTTCTGGCATTCCATACATCTAGCGATGTACTCGGCGATATCTTTCTTCACACCTGGCCAAAAGTAATGGCTCTTGATCGTTGCCATGGTTTTCTGATATCCAGGGTGCCCTGCATAAGGAACATTATGCATTTCATGCAAAATCATACATTTCAAGTCCTAGACATTTGGAACAAAATCCTTGTTCTTGCACAACAGTATTCCATCTATTCCCAACTTATAATCATCCACCTTCTGAAGTATCTTCCCCTGTTGTAGCATTGCTACCAATTCTCTGTACTGCATATCTGCATTGGAAGCCTCCAGAATTTTTCTTTTAACACCATTTTGGCACATGATAATGGTTGAAGTATGTAACTCATGCACCTTCTTGTTGAGTGCATCAGCCACTTTATTCTCTTTCCCTTTGATATGCTTTATATCAAAATCATATTCTCTTAGAAATTCTAACCATCTTCTTTGTCTAGCATTTAGATTTGGATGATCAAATAAATATTTCAGAACATTGTGGTCTATTATTTTCTCAAACCTCTTTCCCATGAGGTAGTGTCTCCATTTTCTCAAGGCATGCACTATGGCTACCAACTCCAAATCGTGAGTGGCATAGTTTCTTTCATGATCCTTCAACTTCCTTGATTTGTAACATATGACAAACCCATTTTGACTGAGGACTCCACCAATTACTTCATTACATGCATCGATGCATATGATGAAGTCTTCTTTTGGGTCTACGATCCTTAATATTGGAGAACTTGTCAATAATTGTTTCAAGTGTTGTAAACTTCTTTCACAATCCAGTGTCCACTAAAACTTCACTCCCTTTCTTTGCAAGAAAGTGATTGAATGTGAAATCTTCGAGAATCCTTCAATAAATCTTCTGTAGTAACCTACAAGACCCATGAATGATCTCACCTCTGTCACATTCTTTGTTGATGGCCATTCTCTGATGGTCTCTATCTTATTAGGATCCACTGCTATCCTATCCTTTGAAATGATATGCCCCAAATAATGAATATATTTCTGATAAAATGAGCACTTGCTCAATTTGGCATATAAATGTCGTTCCCTTAATACTTGCAACACCATCCTCAAATGATGTTCATTCTCTTCCTCTAACTTGGAATATATAAGAATGTCATCCAAAAAGAAAATGACAAACTTGTCCAAATACTCTCAGAAAACACCATTCATTAAGCACATGAAAATAGCTGGTGCATTTGACAACCCAAATGGTACCACTGTGAACTCATAATGACCATACCTTGTCCTGAAGGTGGTCTTGCTAATATATTCTTCTTTAATTCTTACCTGATGGTATCCTGATCTGAGATCTATCTTTTAAAATATCTTTGCATCCTTCAATTGATCAAAGAGGTCATCAATCCTTGGTAAAGGATACTTGTTCTTAACAGTCACTTTATTCAATTGTTTGAAGTCAATGCACAACCTTAGTGTTCCATTATTCTTTCTCACAAACAATGCTAGGGCACCCCAAGGTGACACTCTTGGGTGTATATACCCCTCCTTCAGAAGTTCTTCAAGCTGCATTTGCAACTCCTTCATTTCTGGTGTACTCATTCTGTAAGGAGTCTTTGATACTGGTGTTTCTCCAGGCATCAAATTTATAGAGAAATCAATGTCTGTCCTTGGGGGTAGTCTGGGTACCTCCTTGAACACATCCTCAAAATCTTCCAGGACTGCATAATCTTCCAAATTAAGCACCTTATCTTTAGGTGTCTCTTCCAAATGAGCCGCAAATATTTGACATCCTTTTCTTTAACATTTCTTCAGTTGCAATGCTGAAATTTCTCTAATGGTTACTGCCCTGGGAATTCCCTGTAGCTTCCTTAGTTTCCCTTCCTCATCCAGGTAAGTAAATTATTTGTTGTGACAATATAAGAGAGTGTGGTGTTGGTCCAACCAATCCATCCCAATTAGACAGTCATAGGAACCTAAAGGCAAGATGTTCAAATCCTCCTTCATGTTCAGTCCATTCATGTCTATGAGGCATGACTTAACCATCTCATTAACTTTTCTTCTGGCTCCTGTTGCCAGTTGCACCAACCAGAATTTCCCATGCTTGCTTCTTGGCAATTGCAAACTTTCCACCATCTTAGGGTCTATATAACTATGACTAGCTCCTGAATCAATTAAAATAGCAAGGGTTTGGTTGTTGATCATATATTCCACTTCAATCATGTGGGACTGATACTCTACTTGCTTGTTGTCTAGGCCTGCATAAATCCTTGGCACATATTTGCCCATTTCCTCTACTGTCTCAGCCCATTGTACATTGTGAACATAACTACTTTTTTTCACCTCTGTGAGGAAAATATCTCCACCTATGGTCCCCTTTTCAACCCCAACATTGCATAGGTAGTTGTCTTGGCCCTTGACATGTGTGTCAATCACTCTAGGTTCTTTATGCATTTGTTTCCCTTGTGGATTATTTCTGAAGAACGGTGGCTTAGCTCCCTTCTTCCTCTAATCCATCTTGAATTTCTTATTGTATTCCCAAGCCTTTTGGAAAGCTAGCTTTTCTTTTTGCTGATCATATAAGCATTTATCTCTCCTTATGGTCTCTTCTAATGTCTTGGGATCATCATATTGTATTTTGTCACTGATGAAGGATGGCAATCCACTTAAATACCTTTGAATCTTGATTGTCTCATCCTTGATTAAATAGAAATACTTCAGTAGTTCCAGAAACCTTCTCTCATATTCATCTATGGTCATACTTCCAAGATTAAGTTCAAAGAACTCTTTCATTTTCTTGTCATAGTACCTTTTAGTTAAGTAATTCTTCTCAAAATACTTCTTGAATTCCTTTCAAGTAACACTTTTCTCTACAATGTGTTGCACCTACACAAGTTGATCCCACCACATGGAGGCCTTTCCTTTGAGTCGATAGATAGCGATTCTACCTTCTGCATGAGAAGAATAATTATGCAATAGAAAATATTTCCTCCTGCCTAGCAACCATGTTTCTACATATTCATCCTTTTTGTTCTCACCATCAAATGTAGGAGGTTTGATTTTGTTCATTTCTCCTTGTAGCTCATCCACCCCAGATCTCTTATACCTTCTAATAGGGGATAGAATGGATTTGTTTCCTTCTCTCTTATTGGAATGCCTTTGGGAATGATGGTGATGTCTACTAGCACTTTTTACTTTTCCTTTCTCCTTTTAAGATTTGTGACTCTCAAATTTACTTGAGTCACTCTCCTTAACCAATTTATGTTCTATTATGTTCAAACCCTCCAATAGCTTCATGTTGAATTCATCCTGCTACTCTTTGTCTTTCATAAGCCTTTCATTATTAGCTTTATGGCTTTGGACATCCTTCTACAAACTCTTAATGGTCTCAGCCATATTCATATCTTCATTACCTTCTTATCCATGTCCGTTGGAGTTTGTTCCTTCCATGCCCAAATGGACATCCACCCTTCTGCTCTCATTTTGCTGACTGTAATTCCTTGTGCTTCTTCCATTCTTATGGACTCTGCGCTGGTTTGATATGATCCCAACTACTTACATTCCATTGATGAACCTCCCATCCATAGACTACACTGTTCATCACTCTCAACAACGAGTCACCCCCGAGTTGGGACTGAACTCCACCCAGGGTAAAGGGCCCCTATCCAGGCTAAGGCTCAAGGAAAATAGGAAAGACTCTATCTCAGGTGATCACTCAACAAACAACCTACAGCCTCTCATTCCCCACATGCCTGTCCCACCCAAGGAAGTGTGCCCCTTATCTGCTCAATAGTCCCTCGGCTGCCCCACTTCCCTTCTAGAGTTTCAATAACAGGTCGGACCGGAATTATCAGAGCATTGTAGCTGTAGTTTAGCACCTTCAGGAATCAATCCCTAGAAATTCTCTCGCTTAGAGAACTTCTCACGGTCCTGACAACTCACTTATTCAATCCCGCTCCAAGCTAACCAGGTACACCAACCAAAAGGAGGTATGGGAACAGGTTCCAGAATGGTGAAATGGTTGTCTCAAGGATAACAGAATGCATGAGTGAAAATGGTCATGGAATCATTGACTAGATAACTGAGTGTGTACAGTAATCACTGTGAACTCTTCATGAAAAAGTGATGGTGAGAATGATGGTCAGGCTCTGGTTAAGATCACCCAAATGAGTTAAGTCCCCCACGATATGAATGCATGTCCCCAACTTGACACTTGTCATATCGGAAGTTACTTTGGTCCACTTGTCTCCAACTTTAGAACCTAGGATAAAATAATTATCCATACTTTACGTTTTAGGAATATCAATATAATATTCTCTTGACTTTTGTCCCTCCCTTTCCCTAGCTAGTGAAGTTCAGTCCCTCATCTCTTTTATCATGGTCAGTTTACGTGCAACGATGTATTCATATTAATCATGAGTCATGTACAAAGTAGGTGCATTCTCCCTTTGACATCTAGGTGTTCCGACCTAATACCAAAACATAATCATCCCAGCTTATAATAACCAGCTCACTAGCCTATAATACATATCATATACATGAGGCTCATTGTCCTCCATACTACGTGCACATTAGTTACTGCGTGTGGTATCCTGCAATGTGCATATTACATCATTTTATTGCACAGTTCATGCGTGCACTATGCCACATGATGTGCATTACCAAATGAGGTCAAAACAACTCACCAGCTTAAGTATATTTATATTACATTTGATATTTGGTTCGGTCAAGGGATATTACAACAAGTCTTGGAGGAGAAACTGTTGCAACTGGGGGTGGTGTCAAAGAGGGTTTTTGTCTATCTCTTGGTATTTCTTGGTTAAGTGGTGCGCTACTCTTTCTAGTGAAGGGTAGAGGAGGATATTTTGTTTGGTCTTTGGTCTATCTATATTGAGGAAGTTTTTATTGGGTTTTCTCCCCCATGAGTGTTTCCCAGCATAATTTGTGTTTATCTATTATTTATGTGATTGCCTCTCTTTCAATGATCTTATTTATGCAACTAATGTGCTAAATGATTATAATAATAAAGAATAATCGTAACTATTATTTGTATAAGTAAAACATCAACATGGTATCAGATAAGGCCTGAAAGAGGCCAACTCACAATCCAATTTCCAGTATTGCAGCTGCTACAAAATTAGGGTTTTTGCATAAACCCTAAGTGTGAAATTTTCCTTGTTTGAGGAGGACATTAGAGAAAGTAACCACACCTAGGAACTTTCCCTAGGAGGGTGCATCTAGTCCCTGGATCATAATTCTAAAATTTGAAGTTTGAAAAATTAAGGTTTCCTTATAAAACCCTAAGTTGCAGTTGCAGTACCAGTTGCAGTTGTAGTACCAGCTGCAGTTGTAGTATCAGTTGTCATTGTAGTGCCATTTCCTTCATTCCAGTTGCAACACCAGTTGCAGTTCTAGCACCACTTGCAATAAAAGAAATTGTGAAGTGTTGGGACTGATTTTTTATTGTCCTTGTGCACCTTACCCTAGAAAATCCCAAGCTACCTTTAAATTAAAAATTGAAGCACCTTTGAAGTTTTAAAGGTTCGTTATTACTTGTTGATGTTGTCGGATGGTTCCACTACCTATCGATACTTCCAGAGGTATGTACTTACATATTTTTAAAATGTATCATTATTTTAAATGGTATTTGTAGGAGAAATGATCTTTTGTCTAAAAAACAATCGTAGATCTAGAGAGATCTCAGATCCAGCACATTCAGAGAAAGTATGCACCCCAGGTTTGATTACTTTTATATGCCTCTACTTGTTATGTAATTATTGTAATATTATGAATATCTAGGTTTCATTTTGATCTGTTGAAGTCATCATACTAATCATTGGTCAAATTAAAGTCAAAGTATTAGATTGATTAAATTTGAGATTATAGATTTTATTCCCTAACTCAAATTTCTGTTAAGATAGCATATTGTCTTAGTACAGAGGATAGGTTGAAGAAAATACTTGTCATGTTGAATGAAGGAGACTTGGAAGAAAATCAATGCACTCGGGTGTGATGCAGGAGCATCGCCATCAACATTAAAAGGAATCTAGGTTGGAGGATAGTGCATCATCTACTGGGTATATCAGCTCTGATTTGAATTCTCAAAGGAGGAATATCCTTTTTGAGTTTTGAATTTATGAAAAGTATGAAATTAATGACATCTAAATGTTTGGAGTCTGAAGCCATTTCAATATATCCTAGTAGATTGTAATTACTTTAATGTATGGAATGATTGTACAGATGTTGAGCATCAATCCTTATCCGCTTTGTAAATGCTCATAAATTCATATCTAGTCTAGAAGTTGGATGCTTAATTATGATGTGATAGCAGTAGGTAGTCAGAAGGGAACGCTTGAGAAGTCACTTCATGTATATAACTTATATTTTATGCCCATTTGTTGTTGTTGTTTTTGTTGTTAGGTTGTTGCAAGGAGAAGAGGAGAAGATTTGTTGGCACATGGGCGGACCCAGGGTTCAAAGCTTCAAAAACGCACCAACAAAACCCTAACAACCAGCCCTTTCGGCAACACCTACAAAGAAGATGAAGTCTAACCCGAGGTAGAGGCAGGGGGGTTGCAGGACACAGGTGTATACAACCAAGATGGGACACATATCTATGATTACAAAACTTAGCGGAGCACTTAGACAACACTATGCATTATTTCATGAGTCTCATTCACATCGCAAACTAAACCCTTATTATAGAACAACGCAGTAACAATAAAGATCAATCACTTTCAATCACTAGGCATATAGAAATAGCTCAGATCTAGCATACATTTATCTTTAATACCATTAAGCACTAAAAAACAACATCAGAGGCATCCATCATACATTATAACAACAACACTAAGAAGATAAACAATATTATTCACATCGCACAAAACACATCAAGACACAGGATATATGTGGTTCATCCCACTATGGGGCTACATCTGCGCAGTTGCTTTTCCTATGTAATGTCTTCCTGCGATGCCTTCATGAGCTTCTGCGAGGATCAGCGGGCGCTCTACCTCCATCACACGTCTTCTTAGTATCTCATCAGGAATCATCTTATATAGTTGACCAGCTATCAGTGAAAATTCTGCAGCGCGCACCACTAGTTGTTTCTTATGGAAAATTGTATACTCACTTAGATCCATTCCTGTTGACAGGTATTGGACTATGTCTGTGAAGTGGTCATCCATATTCATAATGGCGAGTAGCTATGCATCCGGTAGTGTATCCTCCAGACTAGTGGGTTCTTCACCCCCTCGACAGGTGGTCGGGTCCCTTGTTCATTCTTCCTGGCTTAACTCTGATCTCAAAATCATATTCTTGAAACAGGAGAATCCATATGCATATTCGTCCCCCAACACTAGCTTGTTGACTAGGTACTTCAACGTAGAGTGATTAGTAAACATTTTAAAGTGTCCTCCTAGTAAGTAATGGCAGAATTTTTGCAGCGCATACACCATGGCTAATCCTTCTCTCTTTGTAGTAGTGTAATTGATTTCAGCTGTAGGTAGGTTTCTGCTAGAAAATGCTAATGGATGGTCGATCTCCCCTTCTCCAAGTTGTGCCAATACCGCTCCTAATGCAATAGAAGATGCATCGACATGCACATGAAATTATCTGCTCAAAATTGGAAAGACCAGAATGGGCGCAGTCACCATCTTTTGTTTTAGTGTGTCAAAGCTCTGTTGGCATTCGTCTGTCCAACCAAACAAACAGTCTTTCTTTAATAACTTCTCCATTGGTGTAGTAATCTGGGCATATCCTTTGATAAATTTATTGTAATAGCTAGTGTGTCCTAGCGTAGCGCACAGTTGTTTGATTGAAGTAGGAGGCGGTAAGTCGTCTATAATTGCAATTTTTGATGGATCAACCAACAATACTTTCTTTCATACAATATGTCCTAATAATACTCCAAATGGTGAGAAGAAGATGCACTTCTTCAAATTTAAAGAAATTTGACACTGCTTCCATTTGTCCAACATTAGTCTTAGACATTCAAAATGATTTTTCAGCAAACTAAAAACAGTCAAGTCATCAAAATAGGATTCTAAAAACTTATGCAAAAATTCTTTGAACGCTTCGACCACCACCCTAGAGAAGATGGCTGGGGCATTCTTCAGTCCAAATGGCATCACTGTGTATTGGTAGGATCCCCATTCTGTGGAAAATGTGGTCTTGTGGCGGTCCTCCTTGGCAATCCGGATTTGATGGTATCCTTAAAACCCATCTATAAAAGAATATACCTCCTGGCCTCCCACATTATCCAACACTTCGTCTGTGAATGGTGTAGGGAAAGGATCATGCAAACAAGCATTGTTCAGCTTCCTGAGATCTACGCAGATCCTGATCTCGCATGTATTCTTGTCTTGTACCACCATAGGGATGATCCACTCTGACTCTTCGACAGGTTCATTAATCCCTGCTTCTAACATTCTATAGAGCTCAATCTTCACTATTTCCTTATATTTTGGGTTCAATCTATAGGGTCTTTGCTTGACTAGATTCACATATGGTTTCAAAGGTATTCTCATCTCTCCCATAGGTCCTTTGATACCCTTCATATCATTGAACTTGGTCAGAAATAGATCCTGATACTCGTGCAATAATTCTATAATTTTGTCAATGGTAGAAGCATCCCAGTAATCTTCAACATTGGTAAGCTTCGATGTCTCCTTTGTCCCAATATTGAATTTATTTATCTTGATCGATTTTCCAATGAATGGAAGCTCAAATCCTGGTCCTTCCACATCCCTGTGGCCTTCTATCTCAGCAATGTTTATCTTCCTCAGATCATCATCTACATCGGCATTAATGTTGTAACATCCTTGTACTTTCTAGAATGGTGCAATCCATTAGTCATCTTCTTGTTCCAAAGGGAGGCTAGATGTATCCTTAAACACTTTCTGCCTCACAATCTGTAGTGCTTGATCTAATAAAGGAAATTCACTTTCAAACAAAAAGGTGGTTACAAAATTCTGAAGCATACCTTCCCATTCTGCAGTGATGAGGCGCAGCTCCGCTTGAAGATACCAGTTAATAGGGGTCATGTCCAGCGTGTTAATGAATATTTGTACCCATTGTTCTTGAGGAATGTCACTCCAGGCTTCTTCACAGCTTCGCACATGGTCCTTTGTGCAGCTTCGACCTGTGTATCTCACTTCGCAACTTCCTATTTGTGTTGAGAACCACACTGTCATCAAGGTTTGGCATTATGTCCAGTCTATAATATTTCTTTTGTGCATCCCCCACCATCTTGTTGGTGTATCTTTCAGGGCCTTATCCATAGCCAACATCCTCTGTTGTGCTGGTACACTTGTTTCAAATTCTGAGAGGAAGGCTTCTAGAGGGTTCAGACCATCAAAGATAGGCAAGTTACTTATTGTTGTACCAATCCAACGAACATCTCTGGTCAGTCAAGCACATCTCCTTGTGGATACTTCATACATCTAGTTTTGTCAGTTCTCCAACGCTTCTTTTGAATCTGATGAATATGCATTGTCACTTCACCAACTTAGATTTCCATCGGCAATAGGGTTGATATAATCTTTTTGTCTGGCTGTTAATTTATATATGTTTTCCAACTCATATGCATGGTCTTCTTCTCTGATGGGCTCTCTATATCGCGGACTCTCATCTGGATCTAAGGGTGCAATGACCCTAAGGCTAGCTCTTTCAAATTTAATGTGTCTTTTCTTTAAATCAACAACAGTATAATTGTCGAAGGCCCAATCAATTCCTAGAAATGCAGGGTAAGGGCAACGATCATCAAAATTTTCAATTACCTCAAAATCTGCAAAGATCCTAACTCCATTGATGTCCATAGGGACATGCTCCAATCGTCCAATTGGGATGATAGCTTGCTAATTATCCATTCTAAGCCTAATAGGGGAATAGATCAACTTCAGTTTTCCCATTAGTGCCAAAGTTTTCTTCATCATGACATTGACCTCTGACCCTAATTCTAGGACCACATAGTTTATATCATACTCTCCTATTCGAGCATTCAAATGTAATTCTTTGTTTGTTCTTCTCTTCTTACCAATCTGGTGTATTGCCATGTTTAGTAAGGGGTCTATCTTTCCCATCTCATACTGCCTAATTACGTTCTGTAACTCTTGCACAACATTCTCATCCCAAATTAACTTAAGACAAGTGTACAAAAATTCAATGAATTTACTTACCTCTTTTCCTTCTTTCGGTGAAGCCGATTGATCAAATGCCTGAGGCATTCCATACTCTTTTATTTCTCGTCATGTTTTAGATGAGGATCCTTGGTCCCCATTAAACTCTTGTCTTGCTTCCTTGAATATTTTTCTTTCTTTCCTTGCATCAAAAGCCTGAGTCTTCTCCACAGCTTTCCTGATACCTGACTCTTCTGCGATCTTTCTTTGGATTGTTCTATCTTCTCCTATAGCAACACCTCCTCGAGTAATAAAAATGACTCTAGGGTCTATTCTAGTGGTTCAACATATATCATTTTCACTTTTGGGTTCTGTTGGGGTCCTCGTCTTTCTTGAAGCTTAGCTAGTAGCACAGGGCATTCTTCTATGGCATGCTCGAAAGAGTTACAATAACCGCAAGTTGTGCAAGGATTCTGAAAATCCATTGCCAAGTGTCCTGGTTGCACATAGTTATAACAAATTATTTGTCCTCAGCCTCGGCCCATACCTCCTCCTCATCTTGTTCCTTTGTATTGATCATGAGGATTGAATTTTCCTCTCCCTGGAGAGTTGTACTGTGGAGTGTTTCCTTCTTGTTGTACTTCGCCTTGAATCTTGTATATGTCCCTCGACCTCTCATGCATGAGATCGTAAGCTCTACAATATCAATCATCATGCCCCACTGATTTACAGAAAGTGCAATACAAGTTGGTGGGTGTCTGAACATACTTCTTCATGTAATAGCACTCACCTGGGTGATGCCTATTTCTACATACATCGCACCAAGGAAGGTTAACTTGCTTCAAGGGGCTCGACACTCCTGAGGCCAAATACTCATGAAATAAGGGACAGTGTTCCTTATCATGACCTTCAGATATTCATCTTACACACCATATATCTTCTCTTTTTTCCTTCCACTTGTCCTTCTTCATATCCTCGACCTGCAGAGACAAACTAGTCAACTGGCTCAAGATCTGGCTTATGCCTTAGCTAGATTCTCCCATAGGTGTTGATTCAATATTCATGGCGATCTCCAAAGATTCTACTTGAAATGAAATCTTATTCTACATTAGAGGGACTTTGATGTTTCGTAACAACGTCGTGATGAACCATTCTTTGTTCTGTTCATCGGGGATCTGAAAATTTCATCGACCTGTTAGGGTCTTGAATCTCTGGTCCAACTCCCAAACAGGTTATGCTACCTTTTGTTTGATCTCTTTTATCTCTATAATACATTGTGACTCCGACTTAGGTTTATTAAACTCTGCAATCAGTGCATTCTTGATCTCGTTCAGTGGCTTAGGTAGCGCCAGTCCTTGGACCAATTTCATGTACCAGCTTAGCGCGCGGTCCCTTAGCGTAGTGTTGAACTGGGTTCTCTTGATGGCTTCGTCGGTGATACTTTTAATATTCCACACAGCCTCACACAGGAACCAGTGTTGATCGAGATCCTCAGATCCATCTCCATTGAGGATAGGGAGCCTCATCTCATCTGCCATAGAGTTCCCTAGGCTTCCTGTCTGAGTATAAGTTGAGTTGCTAGTAACAACACTCTGAAGACTTTGGTGGTTCTAGATATTCTGGCTGCTTGGTGCTATTGAAACAATAGGAGGGTTAATGTTACTTACTTCAGTAATCTACGCAGTTCCTGAGGTTTCTGGCTCACCTTGGCAAAGTTCTTCAGCTTCGCCTTCTTTTGTTCTGGTGGGTTCTGAACGTTCTTCATCGGTTAGATCTACCTCTTCTGCACTGTAGAAACCCTCTTCTCCGTAGTTTTTCTTAAATAGGTTCTCCACTTGAACCCCTCTGAATACTCTTCCATTACGCGTATGTCCATCTTCTGTGTCGCTGTCGTTGTCTGAATTTTTGAACATTATCCTTTTCAGGTCCAACCAATCTACTGTATCTTCAAGACATTATTTTCATGCACCAACATCTTGATTCTCAACTTCAGAAAGTGCAAAAATTTTCCTCTTGGTCCTTTGAAAAATTATCTCTTAGCTTGGCTATATGATTTTACCCTATCAATAGCAAATTCGGTGATATACCCTCCAATGGTACTATCAAACCAATGATCTACTACTCTGGATACAGCGTTGTCAACTCTCTTGACCTTTTGGATCAGTGTTGGTGTCCAAACCACATGAGGTCTAGATATGATATTGAACTGCGTATCGGCTAACCTATCCAACCACTCAAACAACTCCTGGTGGATTCCTCCAAATAAGATCTTGTGCATGTCGATGAAGATGTATCTTTGTAGCCAATCTTCAGTACTAAGTTTAGGGTTCTTGTTCTAGGCTTCAGTGAAGTCCCTCTCTTGATCCTCTATCCACTTTTGAATCTCTTTCTTTGATGGGAACCACCTTGACATTCCCTTAAAATTATTATGGTCTCGGCAACGGAACCATTTGTTGGCACAGGGGCAAACCCATGGTTCACTCCAAGAGTGCACCAACAAGCCCTAGCTACTAGCCCTTTCGACAACACCTGCGAAGTAGATGTAGTCTCACTCGAAGCAGATAAGAGGGGGGTTGCAGGACAGAGATGTCTACAACTAGGGGAATATCAAGTGGAACTAATACAACAATAATGAAGCATCCATATATGTCTTATCAGCTAGATCTACTCTACGCAGCTATAAATCTGATCTAACACAATAATGCAACTAACAGTATAACAATGACAGAGATCCAGGCATCAATCACACATACGAAAAAATATATACGTGGTTCACCCTCTCTCTAGGGCTACGTCCATAGAATTGTGCTTATGATATATTAAGATAAAGCTTATAGTTATGATCTGCACTCTTAGTCAATAGATCTTCTCTCTTCTTCTCTCTGTCTCCCCCTTTTCTGTGCACCCAACTACAGGACTTGATCTTTGCACTTAGCTGAAGATCTTACAATACCAGAAGGCTCTCACTCTCAGTACTCCTCTCTCTCATAGTACAATAATCTCTCAACCAACAACAATCAATATCAATACCCAACACTAGTACCGACCCGACCTAGGTCCAATCGACCTCTATTTATACATTATAGTCCCTCACCGATAGCCTTAGGTCGAAACCTAGGTGTCAAAACCCTAATTACCCAAAACCCTAGGTGTCTAAAACCCTAGGTTAACTTGACCCTCCTTTTCAGGGCTTCACCAACCTATCTTTCCTCCCTTCTCACGCGGTGCTCCAAAGCATCCAATGGTGGCTTTCTCTGCTTGCTGAGTTGTCCTCAATCCATCTTCCTTGTTGATCTGTCATCCTCGATCTCCTCATCCAATGGATTTCTTTTTCGTACTTCGCTCCGGCTTTTCTTCTCTTTTTCTTACTTCAACCCAGTGACAGTCACGATGTCTCCCATGTAGTTCGCGTTTGACTTTTTCTTCCTTGATCTTCGCTTCCTTCCATAACCAAGGGACAATAGCCACATAGACAAACTCCACAAAGGACAGGAGATCTGTGCCCTGTGCACCAGATCCTCCTTCCCAAAATCAGGTCAAGGCACAGAGCCAACTCCTTATTAGCACAGAGCCTCACTCTACACAGTCTATTTGCACAAAGAAACTTACAACCTCTTGCACTCATCTTTGCAAAACTTAACGTATTATTGCACTAAGAAAACACTTACAACATATTGTGCACATAGCCAACGAGACTTCTTACATTACTTAGCTACTTATTTATACATTTAAAAAAATTCCTAATCATGGGTAAAACCATGGGCTGATATCCCATAACCCATTACATAAACCCTAGTAAACATTTTACTAGATCCACAAGCCCGCAAAACAAGTGATAGCCTGTGATCTCAGCTCTGCCTGGGTGCTCCATCTTCGACCATCCTGTTGAAGTCCCAAATGTGGTCAAACACAACCAATGTTTCCTCAAAACTTGGTGAAGGGCCAACAGGCCCCCAACACTCGCCTATGATGCATCTCGAGTCACTCAGATCTAGGCAACGTTCCTTCAAAGGCCTCGAACTTAGATCGAGTTGCCTCAACTTGCTGCTTCGCCAAAGCCTCCTACTCGGTGAACTCTTGAATCATTTTCTTTGTAACAGACCCTTCTAGGCATTGTTCCACTGTTGTCACCATTTGGTCTAGATGCGAGCCTTGTCCTTCAATCTCTTCAAAAATAGTGCAGGCTTCGTCCTACACCGGTTGTAGTCTCTGTGTAACTTCCATGACTCTGCTCTGGATGGAAGTAATCTGTTGTTGGACTGTGTGATGCTCATATGATCTATTCATTTGCTCGACTGCAGTGAGTAGCTTCATCTGCGCCTGCACGGTGGATGCATGTTGTTGCACCTCCTGTAGTTGGGCTTCCTATTTCCTCATCTCTGGATCTTATGTGAGGTGTTCATAGGTTTGTGCACTTCAATCACTCAACTGCTTACATTCTGAGGCGAGGATTTAGATCCTTCCAACTGTGCTCTTGGTGGCTTCCTCCCTCTAATCGCACACTTATTGCAGAGTTCTCAACACTGCTTGGATATCTAACTCTGTTATCCTTTCTTGAAGTTGTTGAATGGCCTCAACGAGCTTCCCCACTTGAATCTCGGTCGACTCTTGTTCCTCCTGTGCCAATACCGACACACAACAAAGTGATTTAGTCACCGCTTCTTTGACTGTAGTCTACTCTGCGAGAAGTTGGTCTTTTTCTTTCTGTATCTTTGCTTTGTCCTCCTCAAACATTGCCTGAATGTCATCTTTCTCCTTCTCATAGGTGGTTACGCAAGACTGCGCAACTCGTAGTTTCTCTAAGACCTCCTCCTTTTCTTGTTTCAAGACTTATGTAGCATGTTCCTTTTCTTCTTGGAATCATTGAAGCTGAGCCTCTATTGCATCTGCTAGTCTTCGTAATTGGGTAGGCTCATCCCCCAATTCTACAATATTCGATGAAGAAGGTGCAGTAGGTACTGCGTGGCTTGAATGAATGGTTTTTTGTATCTCCTTCAAATCCTTATCGATTCTTTTTTACAGTGTTTCCTGCTTTGGTCCATATCACTGCAAGATATCCTCTGAAGCATCCTCCACGATTAAGATGATTAGATCAAATTCGTCCTCTGTGAGTGTGGCCTTCATCTTGGGCTTACTAACGCATGTATTATTTCTTGTCGAAGGTTTCTCTGGAGAATCCTTCCTTTTCTGCGAAGTCTTTGTTCCAACAGGGAGATCCTGAGGTGTTGTAGCTTTGGCTTCTTCTTGTGTTTCTACGTCATCCCCTCCTCCTTGTCCATTTTCTTGGTCTTCTCCTCCTCCTTCTGGCGAGCCAGATCCATCTTCTGCAGAGGCATTGTCCTCCTCATCAATTTCTATATGCTGGACTTCTACCTTTTTATTCATGTTGCTCTGCCCGACATGCTCAACCTGGGTGACCAAGGGGCTTCCTATGATGTCTGTGTCAAATAGATCTGCATATTCAACCGATACAAGGAACTCTACCTGCCATTCTTTGGTGATATCCTCCATTTCTTTGTCAGTTATCTTATAATAGGACTGTAACTTATCAACAGTTAATTCTCTTGCCCTCTGTTTCTTCGACTTATCCTCTTGTTCTTCTATTAGTCACTCTATTTTTCTGGTTATGAAGTCCCTTAGTTGTTTCTTTTTCTATTCTGTAGCTTCCTCCTCTACTTTCCTTCTGATCTGATCCTTCTCAATCCAAGTCTTTCCTAATAAAAGTAGAAAAGGGGCGATGTTCTCAACAAATTTAATGACTTCAAATTCTTCTTCAATCAATGTTTCATGAGCAATCATAGGTATATTAGTAACTCTTCCACATAGGGTTATCATATTTCCTTTAAACAAGCCTATCCTTCCCAATGAAGGTACCATAGTAGGATTTCCCAAGTACTTTATGGCATAATATTCATGTGTGTTTCTTCATCCAATATATAGTCTATGTCGAAGTCTTCTATTCTTGTAACTATGCGTTGTTTTTCTTTCAGGATCTCTAGTAAATTGATGTCTATGTGATCATCCATTACTTCTTTTAACTGTACTAACATAGTCTCCGACTCTTTCTCTTTATGATTCTCCAACATGCTCTTAGCCTCTTGACTTTCTTCATAGTTTTCTTATCTCGTGTTCATCTTTTCAACTTTAGAAATCATTCTTGGACAATCCTCAACCTCATGACCAATAACTTTACAATAAAGACAAATAGGATATGTATCAGGGCATTCCTTATAAATATGTCATGGTCTTCTATAATTATAACATGGTTTCGATCCTCTCTTTCTTTTAAACGATCCCTAGCCTTGCCTATACTGCACACTGGGATCACAGTGTTGGACCTGCAATCTACAAAAATTCTTTCTAGGTTCCTGCATCCACTTATTAGTCCAAAAAAAAATTCTATGCATATGAATAACATATCTTTCTCTATTCAGATCAATGATTTCTTCTAATTGTGCCCTACCATTCAGACTAGGACAAAATCTAACAAACATACCTAGATTCATGCTTTCGAAGAAAAAAATTCCACTTATCTTACCCTTACCAGAGCACAAAGCTTTAAGATCTTATCTCTTTTATTCAGATCAGGTTTCTTTCTTAGCACAGAGCTTCGCAAGTCAATTAGAATACTGCGCACTACAATAGAAAATCTACGCACAGAGCTTTCTCTTTTCTTCAGTTACCAACAATCACATTTTCAGGTCCCAGCAACGAAACCATTTGTTGGCACAGGGGTAGACCCAGGGTTTAATGCTTCAACAATGCACTAGCAAAACCCTAACTACCATCCCTTTCGGCAACACCTGTGAAGCAAATGAAGTCTCACCTGAGGTAGAGGCAAGGGGGGTTGCAGGACACAAGCGTCTACAACCAAGCAGGGACACAGATCTGTGATTAAAACACTTAGCAGAGCACTCAGACACCACTATGCATTAGTTCATGAGTCACATTCACATCGTAGACTAAACCCTTATTACGGAACAACGCAGTAACAACAAAGATCAAGCACTTTCAATCACTAGGAATATAGCATTAGCTCAGACATAGCATACATTTATCTTTAATACCATTAAGAACTAAGAAACAACATCAGAGGCATCCATCATACATTATAACAACAACACTAAGCAAATAAACATCATTATTCACATCGCACAAAACACATCAAGACACAGGATATATGTGGCTCACCCCAGTGTGGGGCTACATCCACCAACTTCTTCTTCTTCTTTCTTAGTCTTCAATCTTCTCACATTCAATCGCTCTTGTGCATAAAGCAACAGAGCCAAACTCCACAGAGGACAGGAGATCTGCACACTACGCACCATATCCTCCTTCCCAAAATCAGGTCAAGACATAGAGCCAACTCCTTATTAGCACATAGCCTCACTCTACACAGTATTTTTACACAAAGAAAATTACAACCTCTTACACTCAACTTTGAAAACCTTAACGCATTCTTGCACTAAGCGAACACTTACAACATATTGTGCACATATCCAACCAGACTTCTTACATCGCTTATATAGTTATTTATACATTTACAAAAATGCCTAATCATGGGTAAACCCATGGGCCAACATCCCATAACCCATTACATAAACCCTAGTAAACCCTTTGTTGGGTCCACAAGTCCGCAAAATGAGTGAGATCCCGTGATCTCAGCTCCGCCTGGGCACTCCATCTTCGACCAGCCTGTCAAAGTCTCAAAAGTGGTCAAACACGACTAATGTTTCCTCAAAACTTGGTCAAGAGCCAACAATATTGTAAGAAATCCGTGTATGTACTTTTTATTTGAATATAAGAGAGGAGGATTGCTTCAAATGCTTGGGTCTTTATCTATCTCTTAGTTAATTGATTGAATGAGGTTATGTTTATTGTGCTTTACATGCCTATTTATGTGTTTCATGTTTATGTGAATGAATCTTTAATATTGTCATAAGTTTTCAGTTGTTTCTCTTCTAAAACGTTCAGTCAAGGAACACACAGTGGCCACGCAAGAAGTGTGTAGGTCGAGATTCGTTGAAAGGACTCTGAAGCTCAAGAAAGATAGAGGAAAGTTCATAGAGAGAGTGCAAGGTGTGCACATATACTCTTATAAGTATAATATCTCTGTGAAATACCCATGCAAGGAGTGCATAGGGCCAACACTAATAAAGGGTGTTGAAACTTTCTAAGGAAGGTGAGTGCAAGGAGCACACACAGAAAATCCTTCGAGAATTCAAGTCTGATAAATAGAGCAAGGCGTGCGCCAAAGTTCAAAACCCTTTGAATATCAAATCTCAGAAGAAATAACATTTAAAAATCTCAAAGGGAGGAAGAGTTATCAAATATTGGAAGTCAATGGACGAAATTCATTCTGAAAATTGTAGGAGAGTTGATAGCTATTAGATTTTATGAAGTCGCGCCAGGTTTAAACTATGAATCCCTTCGAACTTCATGTGTTTGGTAGGTTTTGTGTATGGAGGCATTAGGACCCCCTAAGTATCGAAGATCGGAGCTAATCGTGGTCATCCAAATATTTTGGATACGTGTCAGTAGATCGTATAATCCGGTGGACAAGTACTCCAGACGATTCCATGATTAGAGTGTGTAGGAGGTGAAAGTCTTGAAGTTCGAAGTTGATCTGGATTGTAAATCAAGGTGGACACATGTCATCACCTAATAAATTCTGGAAGGTAAGTTATCCAGGAGGAAGGAGGTCTTGAGAGAAATTTCACGAGGCCCTGAAGCTCCGAAGAGTGGAGTAAATCAAAGTCATTGATTCCTAGTGGACACGTGGCAGGAGATCCTGAAATTTGGTGATTGATATATCTAACGAATACCAGACCAAATATATGTTTTGTTGCGAACACCTTTAGTCAGTATCTAGTGGAGCCCAGATGTGTTCACCTTGTAGTTGCAAAGCATGTGATGAGATACCTTAAGGGTACATTGGACTATGGCCTCTGCTATATATACTGGAGATTGTGACTTCAAATTGTATGGCTATACTGATTCATATTGGACTCGAAGTGATTCAGACAGAAAGAGCACTTCAGGATGTTATTTCACTTTGGGGTCAGCCATGACTTCATGGAAAAGAATGAAGCAGTCCAGTAATGCTCTCAACATGATAGAAGCAGAGTACATTGCAACATGTTCCACCACTTGTGAATCCATATGGTTTCAGAAGTTGTTGACAGGTCTATTTGATTTGGAGATGGAAGCTACGATGATTCTATGTGATAACCAGAGTTTCATAAAGATGATAGAGAACCCATTGTTCCATGATAAGACGAAGCACATAGATATCTAGTATCACTACATTTGTGACATGGTGCATAAGGGAGTTGTAAATCTCCAATATGTTGACACATATGAGTAGGTTGCAGATGTGTTGACTAAGCCTTTGTCTCGTGTGAAGTTTGATTACTTCCAAGGCAAGATTGGTTTAGTCCTAAAGGACCTCCCTCGAAAGGGGGAGTGATGTTTATGATACTATGGTATCCTGACCAACATGGGGTAGCTCAGTTAGGATTTTATATCCTAGGGGATTCATCATCCTTGGGAAGATACTCAAGGTCTGGTAAGGATGGTCTGTCAGAGTACCTATAGATGTATATGTCATTTGTGATTAGTAGTGGTAGCTCAGTTAGGATTTTATATACTAGGGAATCTTATGATTCATGGGCAGATCTCGAAGTTCTGGTAAGGACGGACTATCAGAGTACCACATGGTACAAATGAAACAACTTTGGACACATAGCCAAAGATTGTAGACTGATTGTTCCTCCAAAGGAACCAAAGCACAATATGAACATTCATAATCATGAACCACAAAGGATATGGAGAAGAAACCAGGATCAATTCAACAGTGAAGAATGCTCACTTGCTCTACAAGTGAAACACAAGAAAATTGGATGGTATGTTGACAATGGTTGTTCAAATCATATGATAGGTAACAAGAATAGATTTTTGACATTGAAGAAGGAATGATATGGATCAGATTCATTTGGAAATGATAACTCAAGAATAATCATGGGTAGAGGCACAATTAAGATTGGAAGCAAAGATTCCAAGGAAAACAATGTTCTACTAGTCAAAGTTATGAAGAACAATCTTCTAAGTGTCATTCAAATCTGTGATCAAGGACACAAACTTTTGTTTGACTCAAAAAAATGTGAGATAAGAAAAGAAGGATTAGGAAAACTTGTGGCTACAGCGATAAGAACCACAAACAACATATATGTCTTGAATGAGATTGGAAAGGAAATATGTTTCTTAGGAAATGAAAATGAAAGTTGGCTATGGCATAGAAGAATGGATCACATGAACTCTGATAAACTTGTCAAAATCAGTAGAAAATAAGCAGTGAAAGAGATTCCTGAGATCAAAAATCCAACAAATACTTTATTTGAGAATTGTCTACAAGGAAAACAAACCAGGACCAAGTTCAAATCAAAAGAGTACTCCACAAAAAAACCATTGGAGATTGTACACACTAATCTATGTGGACCTACAAGAACAAAGGGATTAAATGGTGAACAATACTTTATGCTATTGGTTGATGACTATACAAGAATTATTGTAGTTTACTTTCTCAAAAAGAAGTTAGAGGCATTCAAACACTTCAAGATATACAAAAATATGGTTGAGATCGAGATGGATTTGAAAATCAAGTGTTTGAGATCAGACACTGGAGGAGAGTTTACATCAAAGGAATTCATAGGTTTTTGTGGAGAACATGGAATAAAGAGACAGTTCTCAATAGCCAGGACACCTCAGCAAAATAGAGTGGTCTAAAGGAAGAACAGAACAATACAGGAAATGGCCAGAATCATGTTGAAATATTCCAAGTTGAGTGACATATTGTGGGAACAGGCAGTTCATACAGCAGTTCACATCCTAAACAGAGGAATGATTAGAATTAATAGTGATAACAATCCCTACGAGCTATGGAAAGGAAGATGAGAAAATGTGAAACATTTCAAAGTATTTGGAAGAAAATCTTATATCAAAAGAGGAGATGGTAGGCTTGGAAAGTTTGACTCCCGAATTGACAAAGGAATACTAGTTGGGTATTCAAGAAAAAGAAAATCATATAAATGCTTCAGTACAAGACTCAATAGAATCATGGAAATCATCAATGTAACAATTGATGAGACAAATCTACGGAATGACAAAGAAGGAAGAAAAGACTCAGAAGAAAAGGATGACAAGGAAGAACTAAAAGAAGAAGAAGTAGAAGAAGAAGTCGAAGAAGAAGAGAAGACATAATCATAAAAAGAAGCATATGAGCAGTAGATACCTCCTCAGATACCTATATGATGAGTACATAAAAATAATCCACCGGAACATATTATTGGGAATAAATATGCAGGAGTTGAAACCCGAAGAAGAAGAATTTCATCAGAACAACAACACCTAGCATTGTTATCCACAATTGAACCAAGCAATTTTGAAGAAGCTAACAAGAATCAATAGTGGATGAAGGATATTGATGAATAATTGGATTAGATAGAGAAGAATGAAATGTGGGAACTGGTTCCAAGACCGAAGAACAAGAATGTGATAGGTACAAAGTGCGTCTTGATCTAAAAATGATCTTTAAAAGACTTGGTTGAGTTTTAAGCATGTGTTAAATTACCATTCAAAATATTAAATGAGGAAGGAGATTTTAATGGAAGAATGTTGTAGCCATCATAAAAAAATACAGAACAAAAAATAGACATAAGGAACAACAAACCATAACAACAAGATTGTTAACAGAGTTCAGCAAGGTTTCCTACGTCTCTGGGCCTTTGTCTTAGTGGGGGAGGATTTCTTATTAATATTCAATTCTACAAAGATACATCATAAATGCATCAGTAGATTACAAACTAGTTTGGATGTTTTCTTCTCGACCTTAAGAATCCAACACAATTGACGGCCCTGAAAAAGGTTGAGCGTATCTCCCGGAAATGGCCTCCAAAGTTCGCTTCCTCAATGGCTTCCCTGCATAAAAATTGTTTGATCTTGACAATTTCTTCATCATTCTGTTGTCTTTGAACTTGAAAAACACTCAATATTTCCTTAATTATATATAATTTGAGTTGGGGGTCGAATTCCCAACCTCCCCCCTCTTTTTGGGTTCCTTTTGGGCTCAGTGTTGGAAGATTGGTTGTTGTCATTGATGTCAACCCTAGTCATGGGTTTTGGACTAGAATATTGATGAAGTTATTTGGACATGAAGGAAAATGAAAATGAATATACAACACCCATGGATGGATAGTATACATCATGCTCTTTCCGTTGGTATGTGGCACGTCACGTGGATCCTCATGGTTGAGGAGAAATGAATTTTTGAAGATGACAAAGTGAATTGTACATGTAGGCCCTGAAGACAATTAAAGAAAAGAATTACAAAATAAGAAAGTGTCAGGT
>JASDQU010100120.1:38044-75135 GCA_032191745.1 Picea mariana
AGTCCTGAAACTAGTCAAAAAAATAGGTGTTCCGGGTAAAACAGTCATAACTTTTTCATACAGACTCCAAATGCAGTGGGACCACTTCCATTGGAAAGAGTACGGACTTTAGTTTCTTGTGTGCGAGTTTCAAAATCAGATGTTAAATATTGAGCGCGGGGAATGCTGTACAAGTTGGGTCTTCTGAACAGACCAGAATTGAATAAAGTTTTGTTATCTCTCATATATGCTTGGGTGGAAGGAAGGGGCAAGGATAGAGAGTTCATATCTCTCTTGATATTGGAGGACTATATCTTCCTCTTGGAGGTTTATCCCTCCCTTTACATTTGGAAGCTGTAGCTACCTTTGGAAGTCATTACTTCCCTTGAACAAAAACTATTGATTATTTCTCATATATTGTGCATGGTGTATTGTGGTGTATTGGTGTAACTCTTATACCATTGTTAATTTCTCATTGGATATAATTGAATGGTTTAATTATAAGTTGAAAAAGGTTTTAAATTGTACTTGATACTAATTCACCCCCCTCTTAGTATCAACACTCAGATCCCATTTTCTAGGCAAAAATCCACTAAAATCAGGCCCAGATTGGGTTAAATACTCCAAATTTAGCCAAATCCGCCAAATTTAGCATAACAGGCATAACCCCTAAATATTGAGCTATTGGTCGTATGGCTCCCTTCTTACTAGGGCCTGAAAAATCGACCTAGCCCACATTGGGAAAATTTGGGCTACCATGTGGTGCCCTCTAATTGGGCTACATGTCACCCCTTGATTGACACGAGCCACGTCAGCCTATCTTGTCAATGTCCCATGTCAGCATCCATACTACCACATCACCTGCCCAGTCAACTACCACATCAACATCTGTACTTCCACGTCACCTGCCCATTCAACTGCTACATCAACATCCATATTGCCACATCACCTACCCAGTCAGCTGCCACATCAACACTTGTACTACCCAATCAACTGCCACATTAGCATATGTACTGCCACATCACCTGCCCAGTCAGTTTCCACTTCAACATTCATACTACCACATCATCCTTTTGTATAGTTCCATGTCAGCATTCCCATACTCAGATCACGGACGGATGACATTGTAGATATAGGTCATGGCCGCTAATCATACACTATGGATCCATGCCGTCAAAATATAGCATAGCCACCAGGAATACACTGTAGATCTATCCGAGAAAATTCAAATTAAGACGACATAGCCACGAGACATACAAAGTGGATCTATGTGTCGCAAATTATACATATTCCATTGCAACCTGGACAAAGAGATGATATCCAGGGTCTTCAATTTCGTCGCCCAAAAGTACGAATCTAACCATGTGATTACATGTGTTGAAGTCGAACATGGTAGAAACCACTTGATTACTAGTCATTGATGAAACCGTTAACAAGTGCGAGGGAAATCACCATTAATTTCAATGACTCCTAAGGTACTCTAGTACAATCCATCGAATGTGAATGAATGATTTGATGTCGAACATCCCACGGAATCTCTCAATCAGGGATCAATGATGTAAACCCACTGTCGAAATCAAGGAAACCTGCCATTGAGGCATGCAAGTTCCAAGGTACCAAAGAATTTCTATGTCTTGATTCCAGATAATGAGCTGAAGTCGACGGAACAAAACTCGTCACAGGAGGGCCTTGATGTATCCCCCATCAATGACACGAAATGAGTAACACATTTTGAAGGTGAAATAGAGTATGATGTAAGTTGGACTAGACACAGGGAAGGCCGACATGGAGAGAATGGAAAATTGCAAATGGCTGACTCAATAGAGGTTTCAGATGAACTTCTCTTGAACACATGAATGACATGACCAATGATTTGGCAGAATTGACTCAAAGATGACACATGGTATGACCTTGTAGCAAATCGAATGAGAGACAAATGGATTTCCCAAACCGGATTCAAATAATGAATAGGGGGTGTCATGTTCAAGAGCGACACTTACTGCCAATCAATATGAAGATGAGAACATATCCCTTTCCCAAATTTTCCCCCACCATTTCTGGCGAGTACCTCTTTATTTTTACGCAAGCTTGAGGAGGATAACATATGCTTGTCGATATAAGCTTATCCTTCGGATAAGTCCTTCGGAGTATGTTTAACGAACCCTAAGAAGGAGTGGTTCGGTCCCATTACGGGTCTGTCAATGTTTGTTTAATGAGTCCAAAGATAGAAAACTCGAAGTTTTTTCATGATTATAGAGTCTAGAAAAACACTTAAAAGAGAACTCTCTCAGTTCCTTTTTCGTAAAATAGTCTGATGAGACCGAAAAAGAGATAAATTATCGCTCACTAGACGCTTTCTTCAAATACTTTATCGAGCGTGAAAATAGCAAGGTTGCTCGGCTATCTTTTCATGTTTAGAGAGTCTGAAAAGAGCTTAAAGAGGACTCCAGGGGGGGGTTCCTTTTTCATAAAACCTTGTTGAGCCCGAAAAAGTGATAAAAGTATGCTCGATCGTGTTCTCATGTATTTGTGAGCGTGAGAACGGACAAAGACCCAGCTCGAAGTTTTATACAAAAACCATGAAAAACAATCAAAACATGCGATAAAGCAGAAAAAATATGTATGCATCCCTGTATATGAACATCGAAGTCATTATGCCTGCAAAAGTTACACTCAAAAGGGCATTAGGGATTAGGTTTTAATAAATAAATAATTATTTAAAAAGTCAATAACATGGTAAAAGTCAATATAAAGAAATAAAAACTCTTTTAACCATACCATTTTCACTTTACCACTATTTGAGCCCAAAAACCCCTCTTTTACCCTCGAAATTCGACGTCAGATTGCGGGAGTTACAAGCATCCATTCGATGAACCATTAGCGGCAGTGAGGTAGGAACTTTGTCCTCTACTCTTTTATGGTTTAGTTTTTCATTTTCATTGGTAAAATCCACCATTTTGAGTTTGTTTTGGGGTTTATATGGTCTCTCATTCATTCTCGCAGGTGGGCTACACGGGACCTGCGAGAATGGGTCATTCTCGCAGGTGAGCCCACAGTAGCCTGCAAGAACCTCGCACTGTGCCTAAAAGGCACCTGCGAGAACCGCAAAGCATAATTTTTTTTTGAAGTTTAGCTCAATGAAAGAGACCCAATTGATGAATAGAGTTACTAATCTTCTTTTTGTGCTTCTTATGCAGGTAGTTTCCATCACAATGGTTCTGGAATGGCGCAAAAGGGAGTATGAAGAAGACAATGCCATTGTTGGAAATCATCCACCTATTATTTTCTCTTTGAGAAACTGTGGTCTTCTAAAGTACTTGAGTATCCCAGGCATGAGGGCCCAAATTAGGTTATTGGAGTACCTTGTGCATATGTGGGATCCCAATCAGAAAATATTTCATGTAGGGGTCCACACATTGTCCTTGGACATTGAGGACATTTACTTCTTGATAGGACTGTCACGGTGTGGGTACCACATGAGCCTGACTGGTAGCAGAGGTGGTGGGCTGCCCATGAGTGAGTATTGTCGCTTACACTGTGTTCCTGAGGCGAAGAGGAAGAAAGGGAAAGTAGCTATTTGGGGAGTACGATATTTGACCCTCCATACTATCCTGTTCACCATTGCGCGGATGGCTGGGAGCTCCGCTCCTCACATGGCGCTCCAGAGTTACTTTCAGTATGCCATAGAGTGTACTGAACCTCGGGTTTTTAACTGGGCAGATGTTGTGCTTCATAGCATGAAAAAGAAGTTGACCAAATGTAGACGAGGCGACCTGAAGCAATTCAGGTACAAATCTTTGTTAGTGTCCTTCTTTCTCAAGAGGGTTCCTTTACTAAGGCTGCAGGTTGAGTGGAATTTACTGGCTCCCAGGGATCCAAGAATGCTGAGATGGTGCCAGCTCATGGCCCGGCACATAGCTGGACCAATTATCAAGTATGATGATACCTTCTTCGACTGGCTACAACCACAGATGTTGATGGTCGACGATTATGCTTATGCCGGGTTGGATTTTCGAGGAGATCCAGACTTAGTCCTGCCGGAGGACGCTCAGTGGGGGGAACTTGGTAAGAAGTACACATTTTTTCTTTTTAAATGTTTTTGTAAATTTTATCATATGCAAATGTTTTTTTTATATGTTCGTCCAAAAACTAAATACAAAATTTTTTTTTGATGACACAAATGTGGGACCTTATTGACCTCCTGGTACTTCTCCTATTCAGCGGAGAGGAGAGGTAGAGCTAGTGCCACAATGGGACGCTGAGGATTATCAAGCAGTGGAATAAAACCTAGAGGGTTTGACAGCAGATATTCCAGACATGCCTCTTGGAGAGGTTCCATGACGCAATCAACGTCATACAGTAGGAGTGTCAGAGTCCATGGGTCGACTGCTTCGTAGAGTTTCCTGGGCAGTCGTGTGTTACCATGAATGTCATCCATGACGTCACTTTGTAGAAGCTATGAGCTTCAGATTTTGACATTTTGGTCTTCGGACAAAACTTTTTGTAAAAAACTCTTTTGATCATTATATATACAGATGGATTCTACCAGTTTATCTTGTGTTGTGTGAAAATTGATGTGATTGATTTATAACTGATCCAAATGTCTATCTAATACATAATTAGTCAATGCATCAGTTAATGTATTTAGACATCTAGGAATATGTTGATATTCAATATAATCAAAATAACGTTCCAAGAGGCAAATTCGCAAATACACCCGTAACAAAGTAGGACTTCGAATAGAATAGACATTACTTAACTGTAGTACTACAAGCTGCAAATCAATTTGCACAACCAAATGACGAATTCCAAGCGAGATAGCATCAACCAATAATTCGATAACGGTGTTATACTCTACAATATTGTTGGTCGCATGGCTGAGACACACACCTCGTAAGCAGGGATGATTTTAAGGATGGAAATTTATTTTAAAATGTAGAAACCTTGGCGAATCTTACTAATCCTTCATATGCCAACTATAAATGTTTGGCTATATTTTTGTAAAAATATTCAAATTTCTAAGGATTTTATATAGTTTTTATAAAATTTTGGCGATTTCTAAGTTAAAATAATTTTATCCTATAGAATTTGGGCGAATCATTTTTAAAATAGCGAATCTCATTTTTGGAAAAACCATGGAAAATTAGCCCATGGGMGAAATTTAGCCCCTAAAATCATCTATGCTCGTAAGGAGACAAGTTCGTTTGTAGGGGCGTAAATTGCCCATGCAGCGGAAGCAAGGTTCTGAGTACTACGGCTAGCGCCATCAACGAAGCCAGTGTAGGGTAGCGAAGACTCCGACATCTGGAAATCAAACACAATGTCACATAAGGGCAAAGACCAGATAACGACAAAAGCAAGCTATAGTAACACACAAGAAGTATGATACAATAAAAATACAAGTACTCGTGCACAGGCGATTTTATGCATAGTACTTATTCAAGTACAACCCATTCTTGGGTTCACTCAAAGGGATACCATCGTAATCTACTAACTCATAAGCCCCTTTTTCCAAAACTCATCAAACGATATAAGGACCTCGCCACATAGCTTCGAATTTTCCAACTCCTAGCATATCTCGATCTTGTTCATAGAGGAGAACGAGATCTCCTTCGGAGAAAACGCGAGGCTTGACATGTTTGTCATATTGGGCCTTGACACATTTTTTTCTGAGATTCTATGACTAGGGTGGCATCGTGTCGAGTTTCGTCTAATAGCATAAGATACAATAGACGTTCTTCCTCAGCAGAAGTGTTTGGTAGGAGTTCAACAGATAGTTTTAAAGAGGGTATCTTGCATTCAATCTGGAGAATGGCTTCCAATCCATAGACTAATCGGAAAGGTGTAAACCCAGTAGCGGATTTGACGGATGTCCGGTAAGCCCACAATGCCGAAAACAACATTGTGTGCCAACTTGTTTTGTGAATCCCTATCATTCGTCGGAGCATAGTTATGAGAACTTTGTTAATTTCTTTGACTTGGCCGTTGGCTTGTGGGTAATAGGGCATTGAGTTTTCATGGCGAAGACCCAACTTTTCAGTAAGTTTGGACATCATGAAGTTTCTAAAGTGGCTACCGTGATCAGTGACGATAGCCTGGGGAACACCAAAACAAGCTATGATGTGATTAAAAATGAATAATGCTGCGGTCTTTCCAGTGTTGTTAAATGTCGGCATCGCCTCGGCCCATTTCGTAAAGTAATCTACATCTNAGTAAGTTTGGACATCATGAAGTTTCTAAAGTGGCTACCGTGATCAGTGACGATAGCCTGGGGAACACCAAAACAAGCTATGATGTGATTAAAAATGAATAATGCTGCGGTCTTTCCAGTGTTGTTAAATGTCGGCATCGCCTCGGCCCATTTCGTAAAGTAATCTACAGCTACAATGATGTATCCATGCCCCCCGGCTGAGTGGGGTGACATGTCATGAAATTGATTCCCCATTTCGCAAAGGGACCAACGGAGACCACAGGGTGAAGAGGAGTAGGATGTGACTGTATCTTGTTATTATAGGTCTGACAAGCATGGCATTTTTGAACAGCAATTATGTAGTCGTTAAATAAAGAAGGCCAAAAATACCCGGCTCGTAATATCTTCTGGGCAGTAGCATACCCAGACATATGACCACCACAGGCTCTAGAATGGCAGTCATTCAGATCTCTCTCGGCCTCATCGAATGTGAGACAACGTCAAAAAACAGAGTCAATCCACCGATGATAAAGAGTATCCCCGAGGATAATATATTGACGAGCTTGGTATCGTATTCAACGTCGGTCAGTACTAGACAAAGTTGGCCAGAAAGTCTGGGTTTGGAGATAGATAATGATATCACCATACCAAAGATCATCAGTGTTGATGAGGAAAAGGGATTCATCGGGTAATGAATCAGCTGCTACATTTTTCGTTTCAGAATAGGGAAAGTTGCATATCAACTCAGCAAACACTAAGGACTTCTTAGTCTTGGCACGTTCGAATTCCAAGTCAAACTCCTGGAGTATCACAATCCATTTGGAGTATTTTCCCCCTAGCAATTGACGTGTGAGAATGTGTTGCATAGGGTTGCAGTTAGAAATCACTATAGTTTTGCGCGAGAGGATATAGTGTCGGAAGCGTTGGACGACTTGGACGACTACCAAAGCCAGTTTTTCGACATGTAAATACTTGATTTCGGTAGATGTTAGACTTCGAATCAAGTAGTAAATCACATGTTCGTCGTTAGCATCATCCTCTTGGATGAGAACCATACCAATGGTGTAATCCGAGGCAGCAAGGTAAAGGAAATAATCGCGACTGTAATCGGGGGGAAAGAGAAGCGGAGCATGTGTTAGGGATAATTTCAAAGCTTCGAAAGCATTGTTGGCGATAGTATCCCATACGAACTCAAACCAAATTTTAAGTAACCGCGTAAATCCACGAGTTATCTCGGCGTAATTTGGAATAAAACAACGAAGAAATTTTACTTTTCTTTGCAAACTTTGCAACTGGAGAAGTGTAGAAAGAGGAGGGACATTAAGGATTGCCTCAACCTTTAAAGGATCCACCCTGATCCCTTGACGTGAAACAATAAAACCTAGAAGTCGACCGGATTCCATGCAGAAAACACACTTATGAGGATTCAAACATATACGGTAGAACCGACAACGGACGAAAATGGCTCGGAGGTGCGTCGGATGATCGACTTGGCACATTGAGTGAGTGGGTAAATCGTCCAGATATGGTTGAACGCTATGGTTGATATCATGGAAAGCATAATACATAGCGCATTGAAAAGTGGCGCCAGGGTTCTTGAGACTGAAAGGGAGTTTCTGATAGGCAAAAGTACCCCAAGGAAAAATAAAAGAAGTCTTATGTTGATCCTCGAGAACAATGTTGATTTGATTATACCTGGAGAAACCATCCATGAGAGAGAAGATTTCACTTCCGGTGCAATCTTCGACAATCTAACCAATGAAGGGGGTAGGAAAGTTGTCTTTGGGACACACTTTGTTGATATCCCTATAATCAATGCATACACGAATGGTGCCTTGTTTCTTGTCGATCGGGACAAGATTGGAAACCCAGTCAGTGAGAGCTACCGGATAAATAAAGTCGGCTTTGAGAAGTTTCCCGAATTCAAACTTGATAGCCGCTGATTTACGTGGGTGAACTGGATGAAGGCGTTTCCAGACGGGTTTAGCATCAGGGTATGTCTTGATCTCATGTATCACAATCTCAGGGTCAATACCCGACATTTCTTTGTAGCTCCAGGCGAAGATGTCACGAAGCTCTTTGAAAAGGGATGTGTAGGTGATGATTTTGCCAGAAGAACATGAAGCTCCAATATGGACATTTTTGACAATCCCAAGTTTGACAGATATGTCGAAGGGAATAGTGGGCGAGATATTGCTTAATTTTCCTTCATAAAACACATCGTGTGTGGACCCGGGAATGGTTGAGATGACGACAACTGTCGACGGGGTCGATATCCGTTGGTAGTTCTCAATGGTATGTTGCTCCAGAAAGAGGATGGAACGATGATGTCCATCATCCCAAGGGGTGTCCTCCATGACATACATGATCACCTCGTCAGTGGGAAAAATGACACGGAAAGGATCTGGAGATAACTCACCAAGAGAGGGGGTAGAAGGGGTTGTCGATTGAATGGACTGATAGGTGGATTCCACCAGACTTAACAGCATTTTGTTGCCGTAACGAAGATAATCTCCAGGGTCAGGTACTATCTAGGGGTCATGAGACGCAGGAAGTTCATGAATCGAGGTGGAGATCATGTTGATTGAAGCAACAGACGAGCGTGGAACATCGAGCGGTGTAATGGGGAAAGTACCCATTAATGAAGAGTCTTTGATAAGTTCTACACCGATGTTCTCATAACTCGGTGGGGTTTTAGCGATGAACGGTACATTTCCATTATGGGTATCAGAGTTAAAGAAGGCTAATTGGTCGACAGTGATGACCTTCCCTTGATGTGGGAAATGTACCACATGGAAAAGGGTCGACACTACTGCGTGCATGGAATCGATCTAGCTGCGGCCAAGCAGAAGATTGTAATCAAGGGGAGCATCGAAGACTTCCACTTCAACTTGGACCGTTTTTCCTTCTAACATGATGGGAAATGAAGGAAGAACAACGTAGGACTTAAAACCGGATCCATTGAAGGCTTTGAGAGTATTATAGGATTCATTCAAAGGGGGAGAGCCAATGGATTTCCAGCAAGTAAGAGACATGACACACGTTGAGGCACCCTCATCGATAATGGTTCGACAAATTTTTTTGTCAGAGACAATCACTTGGATCTGGAACGCGATTTGAGGGGGTAACCTTGGAATGTGATCGTCCAAGTCAAAGATTATTAAATTCGTATCTGTCGGGTCGATTCCACCGATAGCTTTCAAAAGGGCCTTCCGTTGTGTGGGACAACTTTGAAGGACTTCGAGGGCTGACATCGCAGAAGGTGCTTGGGCCAGATCTTCAACAATACTGTAGTTTTGGGCAGCACGAGCATGTGGATTAAAATCCTATTTCCGAACAACGCCCTTTGGGGGGGGTCGGAGAACTGTGTCGAGGATCGGTCATTCGAGATGAAGAGGACCGTTGGTAGGTGGATTCATAGGAGAGGTTTGTACCGAGGAAGGAGGTAGATCATCAACCTTCTCTTTAGAGGTAGAATAATCTTTGGCTCAAGTGGTGAGTGCAATGTCATTTTGCTTTGAATCGCTAGTACACATCAATACATAAGATGTAGTAGAAGATGAGGATTGGTCATGAATGACCAACAGATCATATTGTTGAGACGGGAAGGGTTGGGACAAAACGGCCAGAGCAAGTGGTTTCAAAGCTCCTTGAAGGAACTTAGTGACCTCGCTGTGTCGTAGACAATCCTTCGTGTAGTGATCATCACCACAGATAAGACAAGGGTATCGTGGTTTGCGCTTATCCCGATCGTCAACAGGGGTAGTTTTGGTTCTCTCTGCTTGAGAAGTACTTTTGTCCTCCTTAGTCTTACCCCTTCCCTTTTTGGATTTGTTTTTACCAGCTGGGGTAGATTGAACTGCATTTACCTTAGAAGTCTTACCAATGGGAGGGGCAGGAAACGGAGCATTTTGAACATTATAAGAAGAAGTTTTGGGTTTTGCGCTTGAGGTGGAATGTGGTTGGGCCTGGAAAGTGCCAATCACACCGTCGACTGCATGTGAAGCAGCTGGAGTAGTTGAAGTAGCGGAAGTGGAAGGACGAAGTAAGTCAGGTAGTAAATCATAAAGGGTACCCGTTTGTGAGTAAACGAGGTCAAGGTATTGAGCACAACTTATGGCCTTCTCTTCCGTGACTACTCCACCCATGGCAATGTCATGACTGATGTCATTCACAAATGATTTTATGAACCATTCTGCCAGCAATTGATCGGGGAGTTTGAGTTTAATGAGACGGCGTCGTTGTCGCCACTCATGAATGTGATCGGATATATGAGTGGCTTTGTTTTGTTTGAAATAAGTCAAAATATCGGTCCCCGTGTCATAACAAATCGGTAACTGGTAGCATGTGAGGAAAGCCATAGCTAGGGTGTTGAAATCAGAGAAGGAACCTCATGGTAATTCTATATACCACTTCGCAGTAGAACCTGTGAGGGTTCATTGAAAAAGACATAAACGAATAGAGTCATCCATCAACGAGTTGGATGAACACCAGAGGTGAAAAGCCATAACATGATTGTTTGGGTCCTCTCCTGCTTTGCCATCGAATTTAGTAATGTCCGATGGTAGCTTGGCAGGTATAGCAGGCCATTGGGGAGAGTGACGAATTGGATCATTTAAAATCCTTGACAAATCCGGAAGATCCAAAGTGGCCAAAAAGGGTAACTTTCGATTCACCTGCGGGTACTGGTGGCATTAGGGAGGAAGCCCCGTCGGCAAACCAGTAGGACCATAAGCAGTCTACATATAATGTGAAGACCCAAGCAGATTCAGTGGCGGTTGGAGATTATAGTAGCTTATTGGATTGTATCCTAGAACAGGGACGTGAGTTTGAGCAGTCGAGCCCCAAATAGGATTGAACGAACCTGGATATGGTTGGCCCATACTAGGGGGTATTACGGACGCAGCTAGAAACTGCTGCCCCCCAGTCGATTGAGNGTGGCCAAAAAGGGTAACTTTCGATTCACCTGCGGGTACTGGTGGCATTGGGGAGGAAGCCCCGTCGGCAAACCAGTAGGACCATAAGCAGTCTACATATAATGTGAAGACCCAAGCAGATTCAGTGGCGGTTGGAGAGTATAGTAGCTTATTGGATTGTATCCTAGAACAGGGACGTGAGTTTGAGCAGTCGAGCCCCAAATAGGATTGAACGAACCTGGATATGGTTGGCCCATACTAGGGGGTATTACGGACGCAGCTAGAAACTGCTGCCCCCCAGTCGATTGAGAAGGATGTTGTATCAACTGATTCCAATACTGGGCCAAGGACAAAGGTATGTTTTTTCCATAAGGTGGGGTTGGTCCTCCTATCGAAGGTGGTGTTCCAACTAGGGGCAGTGTTCCAATTGGGGGTTGTGTTCCAAATGGGATTTTCCCACTGAGAGGGGGTTGAGTCATACCACCTTGATGAAATTGTCCACCGACGAGAATCTGGTAATTTGGTGTGAATGACGGAATAGTGCCACTAGGATTAAGACTGCCAGTAGAAAACGAGGAAGGTCCTCCAAAGGGAAATTGAGGGAGTGTTAGAATAAAACCAGGAAGAGAGTGCCCAAAAGAAGAAGGAACACTAGGAGAGTCAGATGGGGTTTGCGTAGGTGTGGGAATGGAAGCATTCAACGCACGGTATCTAGGTGGTAGTGTCGAAGTGACGTTGGGAATACGTGGTGTGCTGATGGGAGCAAGACTAACCACGGTAAACCCGGTGGGAACACTCATAGTATCTTTGTGATGGGCCATTTCGATAGGGACGGTAAAGCACTAGGCGGTAGTAAACGATACTGTATCTAGGCTAGAGATTTCGTAAATCACAGGTGGGGTGATTTTGGAAATCACAGGTGAGCCTGGACCAAAAAGGTCCCGTCGAAAAACACCCATAGACCAAAAAAGATCTTGGCCTTCGATGCTTGGAAAGGGTCCAACTAGTGATTCAGAATAGTCTCCCGAAGAATTCAGTCGCATAAACAGTCGCTCAGAATCAGGGTGAAGTCAAAATTCCTCTCGAGTATTAGTAATTCGGAAATGCTCTAGAGAGTCAGTTCGTTCCACTTGTGGCGTGGTGATGGCTTGGACTACACTCTGTCGAGGAGAGCCCTCCGGTGAACTTGTAGGAAAGGGTTGAGAACCTTCCAAATGCTCTGGAGATAAACCCTGCATTCTACGTGAATGATGTGGAGGAGCTATTGTAAATGAGTGACAAACTTACGAAGAAAATTGTATGGTCAACTTTGGTAAACAAACAACACGCGCTAGTAAACAAAATATAGGAAACAATACCAAGCAAACAAGACCTTCTAATTCCAAAGCCACTAGTTGGTGATGAAATCTAGCGTCACAACAACGAGACGAGAAGGGGTTGGGCTAGGGTGGAAAAGTTATGCTGACGACCTGCTTAATGGACTTACACCCTGGAGAAATCTCCCACACATAATCATGGGTATACCCTCCAAGGAGCCCGACTGATTTTGGTCAACGTTGATCCCAGGTACAGTGAAGACTGTCCCCTTCACAGTCACCTTGTGTAAGACCCTAGAAATATAGGCCGCTAAGGTTACCACCGACAACAAAAAATCCTGGGGGGACAGTCGACAGTCCGATCCACACGCAAGGGCAGGGTATCTAGCTCGAAATCAACTCAAAAGGCTTCCAATCATCATTGTGGGTATACCTTGGAGTGACCCCCGTAATACGTGCAATCTCTACACCAATATCAACAAAGCAGGGTGAGTAACTTTGTCAATATCAATGTGACCTCGTGTTTGACCCTTGTGTGAGAAGGGCTTCCCAGGACAAGATGTTGTAAATGGAATTTGACACTCCTTACCACAAGATGCTATTGTGTGTTTTGTGCTTTGGAGAGTGTATCTCTCTGCCTATTACAAAGTGCTAGCCTACCTAAATTTTGGTGTAATAGAGCCCTAGAAAATAGTTACTAAGTAAATTTTACAATTGCGCAATGTTATTAGGGGTTGTTGTTACTCAAAGGAAGCGAAGATGAAACTGATGTTGTATAAGACTCTGTCCCAACGATGCATGGATAAGAATGAAATATAGCAATTTTCGTTCAATGAATCCTATGTATGGGAGGGAAAGAGAATTTTTCCGGATCAAACTTGAACTACAAGACACAATTTCCTTTAAAATGCAATTGCAACAAATCACGCAAGGATAACAGTTCTCTATGTTTCTTTTTCAATAATTTCAATAATTGATTTTCAATACTTTCGACAACGAAAATTCTTTTGAAAGAAAAACGTTTGTTCACTTTTCAAAAAGGACCTACACCATGATGGTGAGAGTGCAGAAAATAAAAAACCAATGAACAAGCAATAGATAAAAAACCCAAACCACTCTTTCAATGGAAACAAAAATAACAAGCAAACCAAACTAGTCTTTTCAATTGCATGAGCAAAGTGATCTTTCAAACAATGAGCAAATGATAAAGACAAAGAAGCTCAACTTTCAATCGATCACTGGTTCTTAACCAAACAAGCACACTCAGATTCCAAAATCAGAGAGTATATCTTTGCAGAGAAAATTCAAGAAATGAAAGTCAAGAAAAATGGACAGGAAGAGTCTTGATTTCCTAAGACTGTTCGTGCACAAGAACGAAGACAAGAAAACATCAACCAATGGTCCAATACAATTTTGTTAGGCACCTATACTGATCTGGGCAATTGATCATGCCAAAGTATTAAAGAAAAATTTTTGAAAAAAATGGGTTCACAGGCTGAGAGTATTACACAATGCGAGAATAGGTCATTCTCGTAGGTGATCTTTGAGCAGAGTGTGAGAACCTCACACTGAACCTAAAATCAGGGTGCGAACTCAGTATGTTCTCATAGGCCATTGTGGAGTGCAGTGCGAGAATGTCTGAAAATAATCAAATTTTTGGAAAAAGACACAAAATTTGAAGAGAACTCTGGACCCAGAGGGTCTATCAGGGTATCCTAAAGACTTAGAGATTGATATGAATGGAGAAAGGTAAGGCAAGAGAAAATGGCCAAGGAAAAATGCCAAAAACCACAAAGAAAACGGGTTGCTCCCGAGTTGAGTCGCCAATTTTGTTATCGGACTAATCAATAGGTGCAGACACTAACAGATCTCCCCAGATCCACTTGGATCTAGAACAAAACAGGACAGGACATGACTCTTTCCCTAAGTTTTGACCATTGAATTATCTAGTAGGAAGGAACAAGTAACATACCTTTGTATCGCTTCCTAGGGTCTCTTTTGCTCCTGCTTCGCTCCAGTGCTCTCGTGAGGTCAAGACCAAGACAACACAAACCAACCAAATTGAAGATAGAAAAATATATTCAACTGTCAACTTATGTGTATGATCAAGGAATTACACAATAAAGTGAGAATATCTTTATGGGAAAAGGACATGCCACTGTATCATATTAATTGAAAGTAGAATATTACAACCTAATCGCCTTGATGTTGCAAGCTTCCTTTCGGTGGCTCTTGGCTCCAACACACACACTTGCTCAATCCTTGTATGAAGAATATCAAATCCTCTTGATAGACTTGCTAGAGTCTCCAAGATCCTGTTCAAACTAAGTCCTTCACACAATTCTTTCACCAATTCTCCAATGAATCTTGCTTAACCTTTTCCATGAGAATTCCATCAATATATAGGAGAGAATGAGATGGTTACTTGGATAAGAATGATCCCACAATATCAGGGAAACTAGTAAAAGGATAACCATTCGAATACCAACCCATTCTTATAGAAGATTCCCTTATAGAACCATTGAGAATTCATCTTTTTCCAAGACTTAGAACAAGTTCGCACCCTAGCTATGTAGCACAGTGCGAGAAGTTTGCACCCTAGATTAAGGCAGCCTGCGAGAATGGGTCATTCTCGCACCCTGGTATATTAGCAACCTGCGAACTCTCTTCAAAAGTATGTTTTTTGGGAAGAGATGAATGACAATTTTCTCAGGAGAAAGTTCTTATGAGGAGCCTAAGTACACCATAATCAATACACCATCATGATGACCAAAATCATGGGTAACAGGTTGTTTCCCTATAAGTTTGAGAATTCAGCTTCCATGTGGTATTTTCATCTTCCTGTAGGATCTATAACTAGTTGGACAAAGTTCAAGAAGTATTTTTTAGATAAATTTGCAGAGGAGACTAATACGGGAGCTCTGATGGCTGAGTTGTTTGCCGCCACCATGAGTTCCAAAGAAAGGGTCATAGAATTTAATCAAAGATTCACCACCATATTAAACAAATTCCAACCCGAAGCTAAACCTACTCAGGAGTTGCAAATCAAAGTATACACTAATGCCCTCCCAGCTTCCATTTCCATGTTTGTGAAGAGGGATTCCAAACCAACCCTAGCTGAGAATTTTGAAGAAGCCAAAATGATTGAATTCCAAATGAAAGGATGCAAAGAGAGTCATGTCTCCTTAGTCAAGAAAGAAACTCAACCCCCTCCCTGGAGGGGGCTATTGCTCACTAGACCCCCAGGGAAACAAGCATAATAAGCTCCTAAAAAGGGTAGCAGAGACATAGAAGACCTACAACACATGGTTAATAAGTTATCAAATGAAATCATAGACATGAAACGAAGTGTAGGGGAGGGAAATCAAGGCCAAAGGCCCTATAATCCTTTCTTTAAAAGGAACCCATCGTTCAAAACAATTGAACCTCCCCTAGCTAACTTAAATATCAATTTGGGAAATGTAGCATCTGATTCTTTCTGTACTTATCACCAAGAAAATCATTACGAAAGAGACTGCACTCAATGGGTGCATGCCATGAATTTGATGGCCAATCAGTTTCTAGACGAAGTCTCCCTGACCGAACAACCAAGTAGTTCAGTTATGAATGTTGTTGATAAAGAAGAGATTGGTCCACCAGAAGATACAACCATGCTGATATGGGATCCTGACCTAATGATGCCTTTCGACGACTTATTTGAGTCTCAAGAACCACCCGCAGAGGTCTCGGTGGTGCACACGCGAAGTAAAGGTCAACCCATCTCAAATGACCTTGCTACTACCCAAACGTCGGGGGGAATATCAAATCCCAATCACCTAAAAGAACCTTTTTCTCCTCGTAAGGACACTATAAGTATCCATACCCGAGAATCTCCCAAACTGGATTACAACATAGTTGAAGATTTGAAGAAGTTGAAGGCTAATATATCAATTATTGACATATGTAGAATCCCTCAACAAAAATACTTTCTGCTACAAGATTCCCTACAACAAGCAATGATCAGGAAAGAAATCTAACTCCCATAGATCTAGTAAATAAACCAACTGTAAACACCTGCTCGGAAGATAAGAAGGGAAAACCTTTTGTCCCACCATTCCTTTTAACGTTTGAAGTTTTAAACAAAAACCTCCACAATTGTTTGGTCAATTCAGGAGCATCGTCAAATGTTATGCCCTTGTCTATTTGAAAAAAATTAAATGTCGTTCCTCTCAAAAGTGACAAACATGTAATACAACTAGATAGAACCTAGGTGAAAGTCATGAGAGAACTCAAAGATGTAATGATCATAATAGCGACACATCCTAAGTTTGTGCAAGTGATTGACATCATTGTAGTAGATATCCCAGAAGCTTATGGGTTACTACTAAGCCGAGATTGGTCTGAGAAGTTAAATGGATACTTTAGTACAGATTTGGCACACCTTTGGATATAGTTAAAGGGATACAAAAATATGATCAGAATTGATAGGGAAAGGTATCTGAAACATACTGCCACTGACCTAGAAAGCCTAAACAAACCCTCATAGACAGATTTCCCTGTGATAGGAAATTATTCCTGTGATTCCTACTTTGAGAACTTCTCCCACCTTTCATCTGATGTCCCTCTCACTCAAAACTCCGAAATGACTTTTCAGGAGGAGTTGCTGATAGTGGCGAAAAAAATCGTCTTTTGTCAACAACCTGCGTTAGAAATCACAGAACTAGCAGGAGGAAAAGAGGAAATTAATAAGGAAGGGGAAGATGACACATGTTTCCCACAAGTTTGGACCCTATATTTTGGTGGATCTAAATCACAAGAAGGGTCATGGGCAGGGTTTCTTCTCATTAATCCTAAAGGTAAAYGACATTTCCTGTCTTTTAGACTAGAATTCGAATGCACGAATAACACTGGCAAGTATGAAGCTTTAGTACATGGGCTAAAGAAATCCATAGACTTAAAAGTCCTAAGATTAAAGGTTTTTGAAGACTCTAAAATCATTGTCAGAGAGACAAGGAATAGTATACATTGCAATTCTCCACACCTGAAGAATTACCAACAGAAAGTGCACAAGCTGATAGAGAATTTTGAAGCTTTCAACATTACAGTAATTCTCAGAGCGAAGAACATTCTTGTTGATTCTCTGGCCACCACTGCCTCAAGGATATCACCTCTAGAGGATTATGAAGCTTCTCGATTTACTGTAGAACTTTTATATAGACCCTCGGTGCCCAAAAATATTTCTAATTGGAAGTTTTTTGAGGGAGATGAACAGATTATAAAATTTTTGACAAACCAAGACAATTTTAAAGATTTGGCCATTGATGATGAAGCATTCCAGGAACAGTCGACGAAATCCGACCTTCATGTAAACCAGTCGATCGATAAGTAAAAGTCTCACACTATACCGAAGGGGATATCCAACTTAGAAAACCTTTTTGATCTAAAGGAACGATTTAAGGGGCCAAAAAACACTAAGATGGGTAGTTCCTATCCCATGCATGAAACTGTAAATCTCGAAACCCCGGAAAACCCAAAAAATGTAAACCTCAGAAAAACCATATCTAAAGAAGAAAGCAAGGCATATCTCAAACTCTCCAGACATTATCAATATGTCTTTGCATGTTCCTACCGATATTTGAAAACTTATGATACCTGTATCATCCAACACACCATCTCGCTAAAACCTGAAGTGAAACCCTTCCAACAAAATCTCCGAAAATATCACCCTTCCATGGAACCTCTCATGTGTTAGTAGTTGAAGAAATTGTTAGATGCCAAAATTATTTTCCAGGTTAGACATTATGCATGGGTAGATAATTTGGTTCATGTAAGGAAAAATTCAGGGGAGATCCACCTATGCATAGATTTTAGAAACCTCAATAGAGCTTCAAAAAAAGACAACTACCCAGTCCCACCAATGGAGCAGATCTTGCAGACCGTGTCTGGATCTGATTTTCTCTTTGTTGGATGGTTTCTCAGGTTATAACCAGGTTCTAGTTTCAGAATAATACCATTTAAAAACTACTTTTCGAACCAAGTGGGGAACTTTCTCTTACAAACGCATGCCCTTTGGTTTAATCAATGCAGGAGCGACCTTCCATAGGGCCATGGATGTAGAATTTCGGGGATTAATCAAAAAGTGTGTAGTAGTTTACTTGGAAGACGTGACTGTGTATTCTAAGAACAAATAATATCACATCCAACACTTAACCCATATTTTTGAAAGGTGTAGGAAATACGGTATATCCTTAAACCCTAAGAAAACTATTTTCGATGTCGAGGAAGGTAAGCTTCTAGGACACATTATATATCAAGAGGAAATTTGCATACACCCAGAAAGGATTAAGGCTATAGCTCAACTTCCATTTCCTCAAAAAAAGAAATCTATGCAGTCTTTCTTCGAGAAAATCAATTTCGTGAGAAATTTCACTCCCCATTTTGCGGAAACTATCAAACCCTTACAAAATATGATTCGTAAAGATGTCAAATTTAAGTGGGATGATGAATAGAAAAAATCCTTCAGCGATATTCAGACTGCTATATCTCAAGCCCCCTTGTTATGAAGCCCCGATTTCAACAAATATTTTTTCCTCTATACTTCCGCCTCCGATCAATCGTTAGCTGTAGTTTTGACTCAGAAGGATGATGACAACAACGAGGCCCCAGTGTCATTCATGAGCACTAACCTCCATGGAGATGAACTGAATTATCCTGCTATAGATAAACAGGTTTATGCAGTTTATAAAGAAATAAAACATTTCAGATCTTACATCCTCAAGAATCATACCAAAGTAATTGTGCCTCACCCCATAGTCTGATCCCTATTTACTCAGTAGGAGATGGGGGAAATAAGAGGGAATTGGATGGCAGTAGTTCAAGAATTTGACCTAGAAATAAAACCTGCTAAACTAGTTAAAGGACAAGGGTTATGCAAGATGGTAGTTGAAGCTCAAGACCAAGTAAATGAAGACCTTGGATGGGATAATGAAATGACATTATGGTGTGGTGAAGCTTCATACATTTCCCCAGGACAAGAGTCTTGGTATGAGAAAATGAATTATCTCCTACACCATGGGACTTGTACAGAAAACCTCAACCCTAGGGAAAGGAGAGCTCTCAGTTTAAAGTATGCACAATATCGCCTCATAAATTTGGTACTTTTTCGGGTTAATTATGATGGAGTTCTTTTGAGATGTCTTGAACGTGAAGATGCAGACAAACTTATAAAGGAGCTCCATGATGGACCTGCAGGTGGACACTTCGCGGGAGACACCACCACTCATAAGACACTGAGAGATGGATATTATTGGCCCACTTTGTTTAAGGACGCTCACACATATGCTAGAAACTGTAAAACTTGTCAAATAAGTGTTGGGAGAGAAAAGAGAGTAGTCATCCCACTCCATCCAGTAACCGCTTCTAGGCCTTTTGAGTAATGGGGGTTAGATATCATAGGAGACATTACACCAAGCTCCTCAAAGAAACACAAGTATATACTTACTGCCACCGATTACCTCACAAAATGGGCAAAATCCATTCCTCTAACTCATGTAAACGAGAAGGCGGTAATCCAATTCATAGAACAACAATTAATCACAAGATTCAGTGTCCCCTCTGTGCTTGTTTTCGATAATGCAGCTTATTTTTCTTCCACCTTATTAACAGAGTTTTCCCTAGATAAAAGAATCGTAATTAGATACTCTGCAAATTATTATCCATGGGGAAACGGAGTGGTGGAATCAAATAATAATAACCTAGTGAGAATATTGAAGAAAACGGTTACAGATAACCAAAGGAATTGGCATAATCTACTCCACAATGCTTTATGGGCATATAGAGTTACACCCAAGGAAGCTATAGTAAATTCCCCATACTTTCTGGTATACTGACATGAATCCATTCTCACGAACAGAATATATCTCCCATCTATTCAACTTGCGTAGGAGTCTAGGGGGCATCCCTCATCAACCTTACAACAAAGGATTTACACCATGATCATGTTAGAAGAAGAAAGGGAGAAAGAAAAATCAAAATTCATGGCACACCAGTAGATCATTAAAAGATGGTTTGACAAGCATAATGCCAAAGAGAATAATTTTGAATTAGGGGACTTAGTCTTGAAATGGGACAGAGCAAACTAACCTAAAGGAAAACATTCTAAGTTTCAGAATCTATGGCTTGGACCTTTTCAGGTGGTCGAGAAGATTGGGGCAGGCACTTATCGCTTATAGAATATAAGGGGGGAACCTGACACCCTCCCAATAAATGGCCAATCCCTGAAACAATACTTTCAATAATATATATATATATATATATTATGTTTTGCGTGCATATTCTCATAATTCTGTTTCTAGCTAGGTCGATTGTGAAACACATTTTCTTTTGTTTTCTTTTGCTATTTGGAATTTTGTGCTTTTGAAGATTGTGTTTGGCAAGACAATGGTTGACCTCAAAACATGCAACATAGAAAACTCTCTTCCTAACTCGTTGCTCACATACAAACACGAGAAGTGTTGGGGAACCTGCAATTGTTTCAGGGGGTTCTTTATCTAACCTGCTTAGATGAAAAACTTTGGAGAAATGTCAAAAGTGTCTGCTTTGTGGTCTAGTAAAACCTTAAGGGAAAGAAATAAATTTGGAAAGGACTACATGCACCTCAAAGACAAATCTAGTGAGTTTCACCTTAACCATCTCATCTTGCAAAATAACAGACATCATCCTCTCCCACACGCTCAGGGCATTCTGCCGAAATAAAACTTAACTATATCAAATGAGCACACAGTGAGGAAGGGTATGCAGATATCTCCACTGGTGCTATGGACGCTCACTGGCAGTGGATCAAGGTCTATGACGTCAGGGTGACTCCACCGGGGCTATGGACGCTCGCTTGCAGTGGAGCAACACCGTAGCAAATGAATGTAGATAACAAGGGGCCTAATTCCTGTGAATTCTTTGCTAGAATCTTGTCAAAAAAGGGCATGGGTTAGGGTCATAGGAAAATAAGGAGGAATAAAGGTTGAAAACCCCACAGGCAGACCCAGAGGTCAACCGGAGAAATTTAAAATGCAAGGGTAAAAGGGGCTCTTGTTTAACACAAGTTAAGTTCTCCACTTGCTTTTGCATCAGGCAAGCCTGAAGGAGGAACAAAGATTTTTATTTCACCCAGTAAGTCACCATTTGTTGAGCACTCAACACACCCTAAAAATCCTATGTCAAATTTTACTTTTTGGGTACCACTTGATCTTTTGCACTGTCTAATTCAACTTCAACATAAAAAAATGTTTCCTTTGCTTGTCATTTTTTACTCTAATTAAGTCTTCCAAAATTTGCTTGAGTCTATGAAAACCCATGAATTAAAAAGACTTAACACCTAACAAAGAATCAACAATCATAAAACTTTCCCCAATGTGCTCAAATATTCAGCTTCTGAAAGAATTAAATATGAAGTAAAATCATTCAAAGAAACAACAGTCGTTGAGTGTCGATCTTCACTGACATTGGTAGAAGGAAATTTTCTTTCATGACAAGCTTCATACAAAGATATTGTTGATGCCTGATCCGCTTTGGAATCGGTAAAAGGTGAGGAGAGTAAATGTTAACGAAGGAGGAAATGATACAGTCGATAGTCAATACCCAGCGCGCTTAGCGAAATCGAAGAAGATCAAGTCGTGACAGACATTCAGACCACGCTAAAGTTTTTCGTCGATCATCGACTTCCAAAATATTCTGGCATCGGGAGTTTTTGAGGATGCTAACATGATAGGTTTATCCCCAAACGTCGATCCCCAATACCTTTTCGGCATCGACAGTCCCAAGTTTAGCCTAGAGCGCACAACTTGCACAAAGTCCCAAGCCCAACAATTACCCGCTAGCTAAATCACTGGTCCTCAATGCCACGTATCCCAAGCAAGTTGTGCCACGTCAGCACCATGCAATAAAATCGATCGGTGTCGGGGTTTTTTGCAGAAGAATATCAATGAAAACACTCGTAACACCTTACCGATCCTCTAATCCACCCACTAGGAAAGCGACACGTTGGGACATTTTAGAGCTAGATACGTTGCAATCCAGAGAATTTAAGAGACTAATTAATTCCAAATCTTGCATTAGTTGCTAATTAGTGCATGAATCAAAAGGACCGTTCAAATTTACCAATACAACACATCACCCTCTACACCTCTGTCATCAACCCACGATGAATTAAATTACATAGATTCGGCTGTAGATTCATTTGAATATCATTCATCACTCGTATTAATTGGTTGATACGACCGGTAATTTATTACCCTGTTAAATCTTCTTGAGCCATTGTAAATAATATCATTCTGCACGCAAAAGGTTTTCATAGCATCCAGCGGAGCAAGACAAGAAATTTGAAATCTTTCAAGCCCCTGTGAGTATCAATCAACAAAGTTTAGCAATCATTACAAGTATGTACCAGTCTGAATTTTCTGTGTTTTCACTTCATATATATACATTTTGATCCAATGTCGCTCTGTACACCGGCCCTAAAGGATTGTTTCATTTGTAGGAACAATGCCTCCAAGAATTCCAAATACTAGGCGATCACTGAGAGTGCCTAAGCTAAAAGGCCATGTGTGAGAGAAACTGGGTCAAAATCAACAAGGAAATGAAGGATATCAAACTCCCAGAGTTTTGCATGCCCCACAACTTCGTCGACCTGCACAACATAATCAAATCACACACCGAGCAAGATTCATCATGGTTTGAAGAGCTAGCAAAGGTGACAGACATAGCTCCAGGTCAGGTGCAATGGTTTATGGAACACTCGATCAAAGCTCGGGCTATGCTGCAATAGTTAAGCATCAGTCTAGTCAAGTATCAGGCACATGCGGTGGAGATCAGAGAAATTTATGAGTAACGAGTAAGAGATATTAAATCTATTGATAATTTATCTGATGAAATGTTTTACAGTTCTTTCTTTAATGATGAAAATGAATCTTTGTGTTAGTATGTGATTTACGATTAGGGTTGAGTGAATTATTTTGCTTTCCGTTGTTTATCACATGCATGTTTTCTTTTGATAACTCATATCTCAGTCAGTAATTGGAATATTCACATGGTTAATGTATTATTACTAGGCCTGTGATATACGATCATTATCTGCATGCTAGGGTGTAAAGGTTATCCCAAACCCAACCTCTTCTGCAGTAGTTTAAGTTTGTTCCCATTTGTTGCCTAGTTGGTTTATACCGGCTTTCCAATCTTATACCAGTCACACCAAAAAGAAAATACAAAAAGAGGACGTCTGAACCAAAGGAGAGGCCTTCACAAGAAAACATAAAGCCCATTTATTAATTGGTCAAATCGCAAGATCTAGAGAACCATTCCACTATTAAATGCTGCAGAGTCTAATTGGGCCTCGGTGGTGGGTTTGGTTCTTGTTGTTGAACTAAATGGATTTAGGACCTATCAACAGGTCCAAAAATAAATACATTGTTATGAATATGTGCATGTAAACCTCTTATATACTTCATAAGAGTTTCTTGTGAATGTAATGGAATATTTAACATTAATTCCATCTTACGAAATTCATCTATGTATTCTTGCATCGTTTGTCCTTTTCTTAGTTTAATACTTTGCCACTCAATTAAATCCTTTTCCCTATAACCCAAAGGATAAAAATCCTTTCTAAGCGCAAAATAAAAATCTTGCCATGATTGAAATACATTACCAACTTGCTAAGTACCATGTTGCAATTTACTCTGCCACCAGATGAGTGTTGTGTCTGCAAGACGAAGAGATACCAATTTGATTTGGGTATCCTCATCTTTGATTTGTTACACAGTGCAATAAACTTCAATCTATATGACCCAGTTATCAAGCCTCTCATAATTGACTTCCCCGTCATACATGGGCAATTCGAACTTTACATCAAGCTTAAGTAATGGCATATCATGCTTATGTTTATGGGAATGATTTCTTGTGGTAGAAGTTGAATTTGTACTTGAAGAAGAAGAAAATGATGGAGATGAAGGAGGTGAAGGAGGAGGTTTAGGAGGGTCCTCTCCTTCTTCACTTTTGTCTTGTTTTGACAATTCCCCTTGAAAAGGCCTCTTATCTTCCAAGTAATTATCATATAATACCTTTACCATCTCATACATGGCAAAAAATGTATTTTGAAACTCTATCTCATTCTAAGACATTCCTTCTTCAGATGCCATCTTCTCACTTTGAGATTCCCTCTTTCTCGATCCAATCTCAAGATCCCCTTCTACAAGCTTGTCTTCACCACGACTTAGATTTTCCCTAGTAATTATGCAAAATTAAACAACCAACTGTCAACCTGATCTGATACCACTTGATCCGAAAATGATCTTTAAAAGACTTGGTTGAGTTTTAAGCATGTGTTAAATTACCATTCAAAATATTAAATGAGGAAGGAGATTTTAATGGAATAATGTTGCAGCCATCATAAAAAAATACAAAACAAAAAATAGACATAAGGAACAACAAACCATAACAGTAAGATTGTTAATGGAGTTCAGCAAGGTTGCCTACATCTACGGGCCTTTGTCTTAGTGGGCGAGGATTTATTATTAATCTTCAATGCTTCAAAAGCACATCCTAAATGCATCAAATGGATTACAAACTGGTCTATTCGTGTTCTTCTCGACCTCAAGAATCCAACACAACTGATGGCACTAAAAAAGGTTGAGTGTATCTCTTGGAAATGGCCTCCAAAGTTCACTTCTTTAATGGCTTCCCTGCATAAAAATGGCTTGATATTCACAATTTATTCATCATTTTGTTGTCTATGAACTTGAAAAACACTCAATCATACCTTAATTATATAGAATTTGAGTTGGGGGTCAAAATCTCAGCTTCCCCCCTCTTTCTGGGCTCTTTTTGGGCTCAAATCCCATTTTCTAGGAAAAAATCCACTAAAATTAGGCTCAGATTTGGTTAAATCCTCCAAATTTGGCCAAATCCACCAAATTTAGCATAACAGGCACAGCCCCCAAATCTTGGGCTTCTCGTCGTATGGCACCCCTTGTGACCAGGGCCATAAAAATTCAACTTAGCCCACATTGGGAAAATTTTGGCTGCCACGTGATGCCCTCTTATTCAACCACATGTCACCCCCTGATTCACCTGAGCCACATCAGCCTACCCAATTAGCATCCCATGTCAACATCCATATTGCCATGTCACCTACCCAGTCGCCCTCCACCTCAGCATCTGTACTACCACGTTACATGCCTAGTCAACTGCCACATCAACATCTGTACTATCACGTCACCTGCCTAGTCATTTTCCACGTCAGCATCCATACTCGCACGTCACCTACCTAGTCAGCTTCCATGTCAGCATTTGTACTTCCACATTACCTGCCTAGTCAGCTTCCACGTTAGCATCCATACTTTCAAATCACCTTCCTAGTTAGTTTCCACATCTATATTTGTCCTGCCATCTCACCTGCCACGTCAGCATTTGTACTGCCAGGTCATCCTTCTGTACAGTGCCACATCATCCTTCTGTACAGTGCCACGTTTCATTTTTGTACAGTGCCAGGTTTCACTTTTTTACTGGTCCAATTCACACCTAAAAATGCCAAAAATGAGTGACACATGTCACCTCCTCGTCTTGCCACATGTCCCTTCTGATGTCACTACCATGTCATGCCGATGTCAGTAGTATGACCTATTGACTGTTGACTTTGACTAGTTGAATATTTTTCTTGTTTCGGAAATCGATCAGAACATGATAGTGTTCGCTTACAGTGTCCATTTTTGGAAAAAATATATATGGCCGGAATCGGTGCAATGAGCCCTACACAATGATGTTGGTTTTTTCTAATTCTAATAACTTTGATTTTTAGGCCTTCCTGGATCCATTTTGGATCAGTCTTCCAAAACAAACTGAACGAGGATGGACAGGTAACCAGAAACAAAGAAAGGTTAGTTTGCAAGGGATACACTCAGATCGAAGGTATTGACTTTTAAGAGACCTTTTCCCTAGTGTCCAAGATGAAAGCAATTATATTGATCTTACCCTATGCATGTTCCAAAATAATCAAGGTGTACCATATGGATGTAAAATCATCCTTTCTGAACAAATATTTAGAAGAAGATCCTACTTCGAACAACCTGAAGGGTTTCTACTATCAGAAAAGGAAGATTATGTATGCAGGTTAAATAAAGCACTATACGGACTTAAATAGGCCCCCAGAGCATGTTATTCAAGAGTGGACATGTATCTATAGCAGCAAGGATTTAGGAAGGGAAATCCCAACAGTAATATCTAGATAAAATTGGATCAAGATAGTATATTAACAATTGTTTATTTACATGACAACATCTTCGGAAGTGATGATGAAAGGATGTTGGCACAGGGACAGACCTAGGGTTCATCTCTAAGAGCGCACTAACAAGCCCTATCTACTAGCCCTTTCAGTAACACCTGTGAGGCAGATGCAGTCTCACCCGAAGAAACTATGTGGGGGTTGCAGGACAGAGATGTCTACAACCAGAAGGAATGTAAAGTGGGTTCAAAGTGATCGATACACAACAATCTAGTATTATTTATCTTCCTAGAATCTACTGTGTAAGATATATCTATCAGATCTAACACAGTAATGAAATAGAAGTATACCAATAACAAATAACAGAACACCAGTCACACATACAACACAAGATATACGTGGTTCACCCTCTCTCTAGGGCTACGTCCACAAAACTGTGCTTTATGATGTATTAAGATGAAGCATACAATTCTTGTCTGTTCTCTCAGCTAGCAGATCTTCTCTCTTCTCTTTTTTATCTCTCCCCTTCCTATGCACCCAGCTGCAGGGTTGATCTTCGCACCTAGCTAAAGATCTTACAATACAGAAGGCTCTCGTACCCAACACTTCTCTCTCTCTCTCAATATTACTCACTCAATCGCACAATGAAAAATACAACAAAAATGATCATAACATCAACAAAAAACCAACCCAGATCCTTTAGACCTCTATTTATACATTACAATAGCTCACCAAAATCCTTAGGTCGAAACCTAGGTGTCACAAACCCTATATGCCAAAACCCTAGGTCAACTTGACCCGCGTTTTTAGGGCTTTGCCAGCCTGTTTGTTTTTCCTTCTCACATGGTGCTCCAAATCATCCAACAGTGTCTTTTTTCTCTTGATGAGTTGTTCACGATCCTTCTTTCTTGCTGATTTGTCGTCCTCGATCTCCTCATTCAACGACTTGCTTCCTTTTACTTCACTCTGTCTTTTCTTCTCTTTTTCTCAGTTCGACCTAGTAATAGTCACTGTGTCTTTGCACAGTTTTCATTCTGCCTTTTCTTCCTTGATCTTCGCTTACTTTCCTAACCAAGGGCCAACAAGCCCCCAACATTCACCTGTGACTCATCCCAAGGCACTTCATATCTGACCCTTCTGTGTTACTTGGACTTCAGACTGTGTAGGGAAGCCTCTGCTTTCTGTTGGATGCCTCCTCTCTTTCCTTGTGTATATTGTCTTTGTTGTGTCGGGTACCCAGTTTCAACTGCACCTGGAACCTAGACACTTTTCCGTATGATTTTACTTAGAGCTGCGGGGCAGCGGGTTTCATAATACAATTTCAATCGGCTTCCATTCACTAATCATTCCTTCCATTCCCCCTTCAAAGTCTTCAAATGTGCATCTCCTCCTTCTGTATCATAGGCGACCTCATATGGCCTAAGCCAATGCGTTCTGAACTTCCTAGGATGTTTTATGAACTTACTGTTATATACCAATACTAGATCACCTTGTGTAAATGCCTTCTTCTTGATGTGCATGTCATGATAGGCCTTCTCTCTTTTCTTCTGTACTTGCTGATGGAATCCTGCAATAAATCTATATTCTTTGAGTTCGACCAACTGCACGAGCCTTTCTGGAATAGCGCCAGCATCATCCATGTCTATAAAGGCAGCAATTCCTAGGCTTGGTACCAAATATTCCATTGGGACAACGGCTTCAAGACCATACACCAACTTAAAAGGGTTCTGCATTGTTAATTTTTTGCAAGTGGTTTTATAGGCCCATAGTACTATTGGTACTCCTAAGTCCCAGTCATCCTTGTTCACACTACAAATATTTGTCAGTGTTGTCTACAAGATCTTTTTGAATGCTTCCACTATCCCATTTTCTTGTGGATGGTAAGGCATGCTCTTCTAGTGATGGACTGCAAATTCCTCTGTCAAGGATTCAACAATTATATTTATGAAATGTGTGCCTTGATCACTCATAGGGATCTTTGGGCATCCAGACCTGGTTATGATGTCATCAAATATGAAGTGTGCAGCTGTAGTTCCACTACATTCCTTAACTTCTCTAGCTTCAACCCATATGGTCAAGTACTCTGTTGTTGTAATTATGTACCTTTCCCCTGTGCACTTTCCTGGTGGGTTTATAGGTCCCATGAAGTCGATGGCCCATTTCGAAAATGTTTTTAGGGTCAGTTGTGATGCTATTGGAATTTCATCTCTTTTGGATGGTTTCCCAACTCTTTGGCATACATCGCAGGCTCTGTAATAGTCTTTAGCATCTATGTGTAAGGTAGGCCACTAAAGGCTAGCTCTAAGCACCTTCTGCGTGGTTTCTTTTCCTGCGTAGTGTCCTCCTATGATGCCCTCATGATCTTCTACGAGGATCAATGGTCTCTCTGCCTCCATAACACACTTTCTCAATATCTCATCAGGTCCCATTTTGTATAGTTGTCCAACTATAAGTGAAAAGTCGACAACGCTCACTACTAGTTGTTTCTTCTAGGGAATTGTATACTCACTAGGTTCCATTCCTGTTGACAGGAACTGGAGTATCTCTACGAAGTGATCATCAATCTTTCTAATGGCCAACAATTGTGTGTCCAACAGTGTATCCTCCAAACTAGTGGGCTCTTCTCTATGTTCCAACCTCGACAAGTGGTCAGGACCTTTGTTCATTCTTCCTGGCTTTACTATGATCTCAAAGTCATATTCTTGAAATAGTAGAAGCCATATGCATATTCTCCCCCCCAACACTGGCTTGTTGACTAGGTATTTCAGTGCAAAGTGATCAGTAAACATTTTAAAGTGTCCTCCCAACAAGTAGTGGTAAAATTTTTGCAGCGCATACACCATGGCTAACCCCTCTCGCTCAGTAGTGATGTAATTGATCTCAACAGTTTATAGCTTTCTACTAGCAAAGGATAATGGATGGTCAATGTATCCTTCCCCATTTTGTGCTAACACTGCTCCTAAAGCAATAGAATACGCATCAACATGCACATGAAACTCCTTGCTCCAATCTAGAAAAACCAGAATAGGCGCAGTAACCTTTTTTTGTTTCAGTGTGTCGAAGCTCTGATGGCACTCTTCTTTCCAACTAAACTGACATTCTTTCTTCAAAATATTCTCCATGGGTGTTGTAATCTAGGCATATCCTTTAATCAACTTCCTATAGTATCCAATATGTCCCAGCGCAGTGCGCAGTTGTTTGATTGAAGTAGGACGGGGTAGATAAACTATAATGGAAATTTTAGATGGATTGACCAACAATCCCTGCTTGCATACAATATGACCTAACAACACTCCAAATGGTGAGAAGAATATGCATTTCTTCATATTCAAGGCAATTTGACACTGCCTTCATTTGTGCAACATTAGCCTTAGACACTCAATATGATTTTTCAATAAACTAAAAATAGTCCAATCATCAAAATATGATTCTAGAAATTTATGCAGAAACTCCTTGAATGCTTCAACCACCACCCTAGAAAATATGGTTGGGGTATTCTTCAATTCAAATGGCATCAYTGTATACTTATAGGACCCCCATTCTGTTTCAAATGTGGTCTTATGTTGGTCTTCCTTGGCAATCCTGATCTAATGGTATCACGAGAATCCATCTGTAAAAGAGTGTACCTCCTGGCCTCCCACATTATCTAACACTTCGTCAGTAAATGGTGTAGGGAAGGGGTCATGAAAACAGGCATCATTCAGCTTCCTAATATCTACACAGGTGTTGATCTTTGCTGTCTTCTTGTCTTGCACCACCATAGGGCTAATCCATTATGATTCTTCCACAGGTTCTACAATCCCTACTTCCAGCATTCTCTCAAGCTCAATTTTCACTTTCTCCTTATATTTAGGGTTCAGTCTGTAGGGTCTCTGTTTGACTGGTCTTGCATCTGGTTTCAAAGGGATCCTCATCTCTACCATAGGCCCTTTAATTCCCTTCATATCAGTGAACTTGGTTGGAAACAAGTCCTGAAATTCATGCAGTAATTATGTAATCTTGTCAATAGTGGCAACATCCCAATAATCTCCAACATTTGCAAGCTTCGGTGTCTGTTCTGTTCCAATATTGACCTTCTTAATATTGATTGGTTGTCAAATGAATGGTAACTCAACTCCTGGCCCTTCCACATCTCTTTGGCCTTCTATTTCTGCAATTTTCACCTTTCTTAGATCATCGTCTTCATCAACGTTGATGTTGTAATAACGTTGCAGTTTCTGGAGAGGCGCAATCCATTCATCCTCTTCTTTCTCCAAAGGGAGGTTAGATGCCTCCTCAAATACTTTATGTCTTACAATCTGCAATGCTTTATCTACTGAAGGATATTGAGTTTCAAATAAGAAGGTGGTTACAAAATTCTGAGTCACACCTTCCCAATCTATAGTGATGAGGCGCAACTCTGCTTGAAGGTACCTGTTGATAGGTGTCGTGTCCAGTGTGTTAATGAATTTATGCACCCACTGCTCTTGAGGAATGTTGCTCCAGGATTCTTCGCAACTTCTCACATGGTCCTTTGGGCAGCTTTGACCTATATACCAAACTTCCTAGCCTTCTACTTGTACTGAGAACTGTGTTGTCATCAAGGTACGACATTGTACCCATTCTGTAATTTTTTGTGTGTGTGTCCCCCACCATCTTACTGGTGTGAATTCTAAGGCCTCATCCATTGCCAACAATATTTTTTACATTGGTACACTTTCTTCAAAGTCCAAAAAGAAGGTTTCTAAAGGATTTAGACCATCAAAGGTGGGTAAGTTACTTGTTTTTGTGTCGATCCAGCGAACTTCTCTGGTTAATATAGCACATCTTCTTGTAGATACTTCATACATTTTATTCTGCCAGTTTTCTAGTGCTTCTTCTGATTCTAATGAACATGCGTTGTCACTTCGCYAGCTTAGGTTTCCATCGATCGTAGGATTAATCTAATCTTGTTGTCTGGATATTAATTTGTATATGTTTTCCAGTTCATATGTGCAGTCTTCTTCTCTGATGGGATCTATGTATCGATGACCTTCATTTGGATCTAAGGGTGCAATGACCCTAAGGCCATCTMTTTCAAACGTCATATGTATTTTATTTAAATCAACTACGGTGGAATTATTGAAAGCCCAATCAATTCCTAACTGCACAGGGTAAGGAAAGCTATCATCAACTATCTCAATTACCTCAAAATCTGCAAATTTTCTTACTTTGTCGATGTCCACAGGGACATGCTCCAATCATACAAAGGTGTTGACTGCTTATTGATTATCCATCCTGAGCCTGATAGGGGAATAGATCAACTTCGATTTTCCCATCAGTGCCCAAGTTTTCGTTGTCATGACATTGACCTCCAACCCTAAATCAAGGACCACATAGTCTATATCATATTCTCCTATTTGATCATTCAAGTGTAATTCCTTATTTGTCCTTCTCTTTTTAGCGATTTAGTGTACTTCCCTATTCAGTAAGGGGTCTATCTTTCCTAGCTCATATTGTCTGATTAAAACTTTTATCTCTTGTACAGTGCTCTCATCCTGAATCAACTTAATACAAGTATATAGAAATTCCATGAGCTTGTTTACCTCTTTTCCTTCTCTTGGCAAAGAAGACTGGTCAAATGCCTGTGGCATTTCATATTCCCTTAATTTTGGTTGTGCCTTTGATGAAGGGCCTTTGTATGCTTTGAACTCTTTTCTTGCCTCCTCAAATATATGTCTTTCTTTCTTTGCATCAAAATTTTGGGTCTTCTCTGCATCTTTCCTGATTTCTGCTTCTTCCATAGTCTTTCCTTGGGTCAGTCTATCTTCTCCTGTAACAGTGCCTCCTCTAGTGATAACAACAACTCTGGGGTCTTCTACATGAGGTTCAGCATATATCAGTTGCACTTGCGGGTTTTGCTGAGGTCCTCGTCTTTCCTGAAGCTTAGCCAACAATGTTGGGCATTCCTCGATAACACGCTCAAAGGAGTTGCAATAGCTACAAGTGGTACAAGGGTTCTAACAATCTATTGCTAGGTATCCTGGATGTGCGCAGTTATAATAGATTATCTATCCTTGGCCTCGACCCATACCTCCTCCTCCTCCTCGTCCTCTGAATCCATCATGAGGATTGAAGTTTCCTCTCCCAGGGGAGTTATACTGTGTAGTGTTTCCTTCTTGTTGCGCTTCGCCCTGAATTTTGTATATGTCTCTTGACCTTTCATGCATGAGTTTGTACGCCCTACAATCCCTATCATCATGTCCCATGGACTATAGACCGTGAAATAAAAATTCATGGGTGTCTGAACATATTTTTTCTTGTAATAGCACTCACCAGGGCGATGTCTATTTATGCATACCTCGCACTAGGGTAAGGTGACTTTCTTCAAAGGGATCGAAGCTCCAGAGGCCAAGTATTCATGGAATAGGGGACATTGTTCCTTGTCATGGCCTTCTGATATGCATATGACACACCATATGTCTTCTCTTTTATCTTTTCCCTTGTCTTTTTTCATATCTTCGACCTACAAAGACAAACTAGTTATCTAACTCAAAATTTGACTCATACCTTAACTAGATTCTCCCATAGGAGTTGATTCCAGCTTCATGGCGATCTCCAATGCCTCGGCCTATGAAGCAATCTTCTGTTGCATCAGAGGAACTCTAATGTGTGGTAAAAGGGTAGCAATGAACCATTCTTTGTTTTGCTCATCTAGGATCTGAAAATTCAATCGACTTGTTAAGGTCTTGAATCTTTAATCAAATTCCCAAATGGGTTTGGCTACCTTCTTCTTGATCTCTTTCAACTCTGTAATACATTGTGATTCCGATTTGGGTTTCTTGAATTTTGCAATCAACACATTCTTGATCTGATTAAGCGGCTTAGGTTGTGCAATTCCTTAGACAAGCTTCATGTACTAGCTCAGTGCACGATGCCTTAGGGTAGTACTAAATTGGGTTCTTTTAACAGCTTCATCGATGACATTCTTAATATTCCATACGGATTCACATAGGAACCAGTGTTGATCAAGGTCTTCAAACCCATCTCCCCTAAAAATAGGGAGCCTCATCTCATCTGCCATAGATCTTCCTAGGTTTCCTAAGTTTCATGTCTGAGTATATGTTGAACTGCTAGTAATAGTACTCTGAGGACTCTGGTGAATTTGACTATTCTGATTGCTTAGTGTTGTTGAAACAACAAGGGGATTAATAGTACTTACTTCAACATTTTGCGTAGTTCCTGAAGTTATTGGTTCGTCTCGGCAAGGTTCCTCAGCTTTCCCTTCCTCTTCCCTAGCGAGTTCTGAATTCTCTTCGTCTGTCAGATATGCCTCTTCTCCACTATAGAAACCCTCGTCCCCGTAGTTCTACTTGAATAAGTTCACAAGATGAAATTCTTTGAACACTCTCCCACTGCGTGTATGTCCAGCTTTTGTGTCGTTTTCACTATCTGAATTCCTGAACATTAGCTTTTCTAGATCTGACCAATCTACTGTATCTTCAAGATGTTCTTCTCATGCAATAGCATCTTGATCCTCGGCTTCAGAAAATGTAAAATTTTTCCTATGGTTCCCTTGAAGAAATATCTCTCGGCTTGGCTATATGGCTCTACTCTGTCAACAGCAAACTCGGTGATGTACCCTCCAATGGTGTTATCAAACCAATGATCTACTGTTCATGACATGGAGTTATCGACTCTATTGACCTTCTTGATCAATGTCGACGTCCAAACCATAGGAGGTCTAGATCTGATCTCAAATTGGGTATATACTAACCTAGCTAACCATTCATATAGCTCTTGATGGATTCGTCCAAAGAAAATCTTGTGTATATCAGTAAAGATATATCTCTCCAACCAATCCTTTGTACTGAGATTAGGGTTCTTGTTTTGGGATTCAACGAAATCATTTTCTTGATCCTCTATCCACTTCTGAATCTTTTTCTTTGATGGGAACTACCTTGACATTCCCTCAAAAAGATTCCTTTCCCAACAACGGAACCATTTGTTGGCACAGGGGAAGACATAGGGTTTAGCTCCAAGAGCGCACCAACAAACCCTAGCTACTAGCCCTTTCGGCAACACCTGCAAGGTAGATGCAGTCTCACCCGAAGCAGCTATGTGGCAATTGTGGGACAGAGATGTCTACAACCAGAAGGAATGTAAAGTGGGTTCAAAGTGATCAATACACAACAATCTAGTATTCTTTATCTTCCTAGGATATACTGCACAAGATATATCTATCATATCTACCACAGTAATGCAATAGCAGTATACCAATAACAAAGAATAGAACACCAGTCACACATACAACACAAGATATACGTGGTTCACCCTCTCTCTAGGGATACACCCACAGAACTGTGCTTTATGATGTATTAAGATGAAGCATACAGTTCTTGTCTGCGCTCTCAGCTAGCAGATCTTCTCTCTTCTCTTCGCCATCTCTCCCCTTCCTGTGCACTCAGTTGCAGGGTTGATCTTCGCACCCAGCTGAAGATCTTACAATACAGAAGGCTCTCGTACCCATGACTTCTCTCTCTCTCAATATTAATCACTCAATCACACAATTAAAAAGACAACAACAATGATCATAACATCAACAACAAACCAACTCGGGTCCTTTAGACCTCTATTTATACATTACAATAGCTCACCGACATCCTTAGGTTGAAACCTAGGTTTCACAAACCCTAGATGCCAAAACCCTAGGTGTCTAAAACCCTAGGTCAAATTGACCCATGTTTTCAGGGCTTTGCCAGCCTATATGTCCTTCCTTCTTGTATGGTGCTCCAAAGCATCCAACGGTGGATTTTTTCGCTTCCTGAGTTGTTCACGATCCTTCTTTCTTGATGATTTGTTGTCCTCGATCTCCTCATTCAATGTCTTGCTTCATTTTTCTTTGCTCCACCTTTTCTTCTCTTTTGCTCACTTCGACCCAGTAACAGTCACTTTGTCTTCCATGCAATTCACATTCTTCCTTTTCTTCCTTGATCTTCCCTTACTTTCCTAACCAAGGGCCAACACAGGATGAGTCATATTTTTTCCAGAGATATGCAGAATGAGTTTGAAATGTATTTTCTTGGTGAGTTGACTTTATTTTTTGGATTACAAATATGTCAGCATGATAAAGGTATTTTCATCTCTCAAACCAAGCATATCATAGAAATGTTAAAGAAGTTTGGAATGGAATATTACAAACCCGTGAGTACTCCTATGCAGACCAGTTGCAAGTTAAACGAGGATGATGATTCTGAGAATGTAGATCAAAGACTCTACAGATCAATGATTTGTAATTTTATGCTAAGTGACAACATCAAGACCAGATGTGATGCAAGTAGTGGGACAGGTTGTGATATTTCAAGCAACACCAAAAGAAACACGTGTTATGGAAATAAAGAGAATATTTAGATATCTCAAGGAAACAAAAGGTTTTGGATTATGGTATCCAAAAGGGAATTATTTATCTTTGGTCTCCTACACAGATGCAGATTGGGTAGGTAGCATTGATGATAGAAGAAGTATAAGTGGAGGATATTTCTACTTAGTTTAGTGTCCAGTATCATGGTTAAGGAAGAAATAGTCATCAATAACTTTTTCCACAACAAAAGCAGAATACATTGCAGCAACGACATGTCGTACTCGGGTTCTTTGGATGAAGAAAAATTTGTAAGATATACAAGTAAAGTATGATGATCCCATTTCAATATTCTATGACAACACCAACGCTATCAGTATCTCCAAGAATCTAGTGATGAATTCTAATATGAAGCACATTCCAATTAAGTATCACTTTCTATGGGAACAGGATGCAGATAAGAACATCAAGCTAGAGTATGTTGGGACAAAAGAGTAGATTGCATATATTTTCACCAAACCATTTGCAAGGGAAAATTTTGAATATATGTGATAGAAACTTGGACTATTTTCTTCCCCACAGTGATTCACATGACTTCAATCATAGTAAGAAAATGGGAGAGAATAAAAAGACAAGAAGAGTCCAAGTGAAGATAATTTTGAATGTTTTTCATATACATTATATATTTACATGAGGAAGCTCCATGAAGAGAAAGAAGAAGCTTGCAGATAGGGGGAGTAGCCCCTGGGAGGATTACCCTTTTCCATTGTTGTCAAAGGGAGAGAGATATATCAAGGCATGGATATGGATAGAGAGAATCATTGGAGATGATAGAGGTATGAAGATAGGGGGAGTGATGGTCATAGGGGGAGCATGAGTATTTCCATGCCTAAGTGTTTCCATCAATGCCAAAGGGGGATATTGTTGAAATATTGGTTTTCATAGATGTCAACCCCTAGGCATGGAAATACTCATGCTCATGCACATTCTCCCTCTGTGACCATTGCTCCCCCTGTCTACATGCATATATCATCTCCAATGCATCTATATCTTCATCTACATGCCTTGCTCTATCTCTCCCCCTTTGACATCAATGGAAAAGGGTAATCCTCCTAGGGGATGTTCCCCC
>JASDQU010100120.1:75155-141125 GCA_032191745.1 Picea mariana
GATGCAGATAAGAACATCAAGCTAGAGTATGTTGGGACAAAAGAGTAGATTGCATATATTTTCACCAAACCATTTGCAAGGGAAAATTTTGAATATATGTGATAGAAACTTGGACTATTTTCTTCCCCACAGTGATTCACATGACTTCAATCATAGTAAGAAAATGGGAGAGAATAAAAAGACAAGAAGAGTCCAAGTGAAGATAATTTTGAATGTTTTTCATATACATTATATATTTACATGAGGAAGCTCCATGAAGAGAAAGAAGAAGCTTGCAGATAGGGGGAGTAGCCCCTGGGAGGATTACCCTTTTCCATTGTTGTCAAAGGGAGAGAGATATATCAAGGCATGGATATGGATAGAGAGAATCATTGGAGATGATAGAGGTATGAAGATAGGGGGAGTGATGGTCATAGGGGGAGCATGAGTATTTCCATGCCTAAGTGTTTCCATCAATGCCAAAGGGGGATATTGTTGAAATATTGGTTTTCATAGATGTCAACCCCTAGGCATGGAAATACTCATGCTCATGCACATTCTCCCTCTGTGACCATTGCTCCCCCTGTCTACATGCATATATCATCTCCAATGCATCTATATCTTCATCTACATGCCTTGCTCTATCTCTCCCCCTTTGACATCAATGGAAAAGGGTAATCCTCCTAGGGGATGTTCCCCCTGTCTACAAGTTTCTAATTTATCTTCATGGTTCTTCCTCATGTAAATATTTTATGTATATGAAAAGAATTCAAAAGGGAGAGATAGAGAAATCCATGGAGATAGAGAGAGAGAAGCATTGGAGATGATAGAGGTATGCAGATAAGGGGAGTGATGGTCATAGGGGGATCATTTGCATGAGCATGATTATTTCCTTGCCTAAGTGTTGCCATCAATCCCCAAGGGGGGGATTGTTGAAATATTGGTTGTCATTAATGTCAACCCTTGAAGAAGCCTTGACGGTGTGGTTATGGGACCTGAAGTTGGATGAGGAATATGGTCACAAAGGATGGTGTAAATGTAGATAAATTACTCATGGATGGATAGTCCTTGTCATGTCATTTCTAGTGATAGGTAGTACACCACGTATTTTCTCATGGTTGAGGAGTTATGGTCTTGTGAAGTTAGAAGCCTCGAAGAATAGTCAAGAAGCCCCTAGTTGGTTACAAGTATTTAATGAAAGGGTAAAGTAGTTGTAACAAGAAATTTTAGAAGCCCCTAATTTTAAGGAGATAGGTCACTTAGAAAAAGTATAAATACACCTCAAGGAGTCATTCACAAATGCATTCACTCACTTATTCTATTGAACATATTCTAGTGAACTAGTGATCGATTTTTCAAGTTAGTGATGGAGAAATCTGAGGTAGCGACAAGAAAGGAGTGTAGGAGTTTTGAGGTTCCTAGGGAGAGAAAAGTTTGTCAAGGAAACCCTAGTTTGGTAGGCCCCCGTGGGTCATACCACTAGTGTCCCACGAGGCACCCCCATGGTTTTTTTTAGGGATCATTATGTGATGCCCCGCGTGACAGTATTTCTTAGTCCCACAAGGACAAGACAATTTTGGGGGAAATGATAGTACCAAGTCCCTAAATATAGAATATAACTTACATGTCATCATTTCAATGTTTCAGTTCAACTACAGAGGTATTGGTATGTTTGTGTACTTGTTGTGAAGTTTATGTTTGATTATAATGTGGTGAATTTTTGAGGTATACTTGGCATATTGATGAAGGTTTGACACAGGATTGAGGTACATCATGGGTACATGATTGAGTAAGGTATTCTAGTATATTTGGTTCAACATATGGCATGGTTTCTATGGTTCATATATTTGAGATGATTATTCATGATTCGGGTATACTCTTGATGTATAGTGGCATATGCATGAGGGACAAGCATTGGTTCTTCATCGATGATATGGTACAGGTATATACTTGATTGATGTTATGGTATATGTTACATTTTGTGTTCATGTTTAACATATGGTACATGATTGGATACTTATCATTAATGTTGTAGTTGGTATATCTTATTGTTCATGATTGATGCATATATGTTGGTACACAGTTGATGGATGATATGGTTCAGGTTTTGGTATAGCACAGTTTGATGGTGTAGGTTATAGGTTGATGGTATAGAGACAATGACAAGTTGACATGTTATAGGTTGATGTGACAGTGGCAGTGATAGTGATAGTGACAACGACAGCGACAATCACAGTGACAGTGGTAGTGACAATGACAGTGATATTGACAGTAGCAATGACAGTGACAGTGATAGTATAAGTGGTAGTGACATTTGGTCCTTATTTATACTTCAATGTGGAAGGACGAGGAAAGGAAATGGGTTTGTAGCCTAGTTCTGGTTGGTTCTGAAGAACACAAGGAGTTGGAGCTTCCTTCAAGTTGGATCCTGAGAATCAGAGGGTTGTAGCCTCCTTCTGGTTGGAGGCTAAGAATTCAGGGAGTTGTAGCTTCCTTCAGGTTGGATCCTGTAAATAGACGGTCATAGCCTCCTTCCAGTTGTAGTTGGAAAATTGGTAAGTTGGTGCTTCCAATGAATGTGTTCTTTTGATATATAAGAAAAGCATTATGTGGTTTTCTCCCATTTGGGTTTCCACATAAATTCTGGTGTACTATGTTTCTGTGGATGTATATTATGCTCTTTGATTTATAATTCTCATGATATATTGATGATATATTGTTGATGATGTTAATGATTACATATTTTGATTGAAAGTGATAATAAATTTTCCATATTGATTCACCGCCCCTCTTAGTATTCCAACAGTTTCCACATGAGCATGAAACTCTTTTTTCCAATTCAGGAATACCAGAATAGGTGTGATGACTAACTTCTATTTTAATACATATAGACCCTTTTTACAGTCTTCATTCCACTCAAACTTAGCTTCTTTCTTCAATAGCTTCTTCATTCGGGTTGTAATCTGCACATAGCCTTTAATAAGTTTCATGTAGTAACCTATATGACCCAATGTTGTTTTCAACTGTCACACTGATTTAGATTGTGGAAAATTAACAATTAATGCAATCTTGGCCTAATCAACTAACAAACCTTGCTTGCATACCACATGACCTAGCAGTATCCCAAACAGTGCGTGGAAAATACATTTCTTCAAATTTAATGAAATCTGATATTGTCTACATCTATCAAGCATCAACCTTAGAGTTTCTATTTGATCTTTCAATAGGCTAAAGAAATTTAAAGAATCTAGGTACGCTTCAAAAAACTGGTGAATAAACTCCTTAAAAGATGTGAAAACCACTCTAGAAAACACAACAGGTGCATTCTTTAATCCAAATGGAATCACTATGTATTGGTATCTTCCCCATTCCATCGCAAATTTCATCTTATGTCTATATTCTTCTGCAATCATTATCTGATGGTATCCTGGAAAGCCATCAATGAATGAGTAGGCCTTTTGTCCTCCTACGTTTTCCAGTACTTCTTCCATAAAGGGGGTCAGGAACGGGTCATGTAAGCATGAATCATTCAAATTTATTAGGTCTACACAAATTCTACTACCCCCTACTTTCTTTTCTTGAACCACCATCAGACTAATCCATTCATATTCTATGACAGGTTCAATTATACCAGCTTCTATCATCCTATCAAGTTCTGCTTTCACTTTTTCCTTATACTTTGTATTTAGTCTGTACGATCTTTATCTTGTTGGATTAGCATATGGTTTCAGTGGTATATTCATCTCACCCAATTATCCATCTATCCCCTTCATCTTTGAAAATGTGGTTGGAAAAATATCTTGGTGCTCGCACAATAGGTCTGTGATTTTTTCCATTGTCTCATCATTCCAATAATCCACGATGTTTGAAAACTTCAGTTTCTCCTCCGTGCCAATGTTCACTTTGTGCACTATTAAGGGATTTGTGTATGCATCAAATTTAAGTGTTGGACCCACTATGTCACACTCCCCTTCAATTTATGATACCTCTACATTTCTTGGGTTTTCTTCTTTTTTGTCATCCTTGATAATGTTATAACATTCCAACAGTTCACGATTTGTCGTAGACTCTCTATGCACACTATATGTAGGTATTGTTCTTACTTGTCCTTCTTCCATAATAAATTTTCCTCTAATAAATTGTAAGACTGCATCAACTAAAGGTGAGTCAAATTAAAAGTTAAATGCTACCTTAAATTTTTGGATGAGATACTCCCACTTCATCGTTCCTCTACACACTTCTACCTCTAAGTACCAACTCCTGGGAACTTTCTCTAGCGTATGTGTGAATCTGTGTGTTTATTTCTGTGTCAACACTTGCCTCCAAGTTGTAATACATCATGCCACATGATCTTCCATATCGCTCATGCCTATATACTTGGGCATTATATTCTTTGTTCAGGACCTGATCTGCATCATCCTTTTGCATTGTTTCCAATCCTTTATCACTTCCTTTGGGTTTCCCACCATATCATTGGGGTCGCTCTTAGTGAAATATCTAATGCTAATAACCTTTGATGTTCAGGTATCCGTAGATTTAACACATTGACAAAATAACTTACCTTTGTTTATACTTCAAACTTTGTCACATATTGTACCTCAGATCTGATCCATTGTAATGAATGAGTAATGCATGCACTTATTCTGGTCGATACTTCATGTAATTGGTGTTGCCATTTTTCAATTCCTTCCTTCGAGTCTGATGTGCAAGAGCTTATTCTTATCCCACTAAGCACCCCATCCACAGTGGGGTTTATGTAGTCATCCATGTGTGTTGTCATGTTATATAAGTTATCAATTTTCCTTCTCACGGGCTCCACATATCTTTTTTCCTCCATAGCATCTAATTGTGCATTGACATTTAATCCTCCTCCTTCAAAAATCATTTCTATTTTCTTCAAGTTGATGATTGCCTAATTGTTGAAGGCCCAATCCATTCCAAAAAAACATGGGTACGGATGATTGTTATCCACATTCTTGATGACTTCAAAGTCAACGACATTGCGCACTCCATCTATGTTCACAGGTACTCCTACCAATCTCTCGATCGGTATTATATTATGTTGGTTAGCCAACCTCAAATGGACAGTCGACCAAACTAGATTCGGTTTCCCCATCATATCCCACATCTGTCTAGGAAGAACATTGACATCTAATACTAATTCCAAGATGACATTATCCACGTAATATTCTCCTATCTAGGAATTTAATATAAACTCTTTTTTTGTCCTATTCTTTTGAAAGAATTGGTTCACTACTTTCTGCATCGTAGGTACTTATTTTTCTTGGATACACTAATCAATCATCATGCCCAGTGTATTCGTTCTTTTCTCATCCTGCATCAGTTCTAAATAGCTTATGAGAAAGTCCATCAAAGTTATTACCTTCTCGATTGGCCTGTCTGGAATAATGTGATCATAAATCAACGACATATTGTATAGCACTAGTGTCTTTGACATTGAAGCTATCCAGTATGGTCCTAGTATCTCCTTCCTTTCTTGCTAATAATTTTCCCTTTCTTTTTTTGGATTGAATGCTAGAATGAGCTCAATTACTTTCCTTATCCATTATTCCACTCCCTTTCCTTTCTCTATCACATCTGGTTTGGTTCTCGTCCCACCATGCATAACATATTCTAATCTTGGTTGATCATCATGTTCTTCATCGGCTATCATCTACAGTTTCTAGTTCTGATTTTGATATTGGGTTTGATGTTGGTTTTGATTTCCTCTCACCTTCCACTTCGCTATCAATTGAGGATAGTCTTATGTCGCATGATCCAAGGCTCTACAATACATGGATTTCATGCAAGGATTTGGGAAATATCTTTCTAAATGTCATGTTTGATTTCAATTGTAATAAATTATCAATCCTCTGCCTCCTCGACCAAATCCTCCACATTCTCGAAATCTTTTGAAACCTCCACATCCACCCTGATTAAAACCTCTTGGAGTGTTATATTGTGGGATTCATCCTTCTGCTATGACATTTTACTCCTGAATTATGTCTGCATCTTAAGTGCACTCTCTCCTCAAGTCGAATGTTCAACAGTCTTTCTCATCGTGTCCTACCGATTTGAAAAAATTATAGAACAAATTTCTTTGGGTAAATGGATATTTCTCCAGCAAGGGGCAAGCAGTTGGATGATGGCTCCATGTATCACATATATTGCAATACTCGACTCCTCATGCCAACAATTTTGGTGCTCTAATGGCCATATACTATGCGAAGGTAGGGAACTCTTCCTTCCTATGGCCTTTTGTATTACATGTTATACACCAAACATGTTCATGCTTCTCCTTCTCCTTCGTTATATTTGATAATTATATTCTTAGTGTAGACAACTTTGACTGTACCTGCACCATACTTGTGCCATCTCCTACAAGAGATGCTTCCAATTTCATCACGATTTCCAAAGCTTCTATTTGTGACGTGAACTTATGTTATGTTAACAAACAATGAATGTGTGTAAACAGGCATGCTATAAACCATTCTCGATGATGCTCATTAGGAATATCAAATGTTAACATACCCATCACATATTTGAATCTTTGGTCATAGTCCCACACTGTCTCATTCTACACTTGCTTAATTTTCTTTAGTTATGTAATATATTGAGATTTGGATTTTGGCTTTCTGAATTCCTTTAATATTGTTTGTCTGATTTATACCAAATTTCTTGACTGTATGGCCACCATAGTTTTCTGAAAATTCATATACCATATCAGTACATAGCCCCTGAACGTTATGGCCAACTGCACTATTTGCATTGCCTTGTCCTGGACATTCTTCGCAATCCATATTGTGTCACATACAAATAAGCGTTTCTCAAGTTCCTCTGAACCTGTTCCCTGAAACTCAAGCATTATCCATGTATGGTCTATCCCTACCATTGTACTAGATTTTGTGCTTACACTTGGTGATGCTAACTAAATCTATTTTGTTGTGATACTCCCACTATTCAGACTATTTCTCTGACTTCCTCCACTTATTACATTTTTTCTTGAATAAGTCTTAGTTCTTGCTTCAATCCTTAATGATGCACATGGGGTCATGGGTTCGACGCAGATTACGATTTGGGATGGACTTCCTTCTTATGGGAAGTACTGAGGATCTCTTTCTTTCCTTAGTCTTTCTCCGTACGGTGTAATTGAAAGTTACATGAAAGGGTCACTTTCCTCGAATTCTATGTGTTGCTCTCCTTTTCCAACCACAATATCCTTCTTGTTGTATCTAAACCTTTTCCCACAAAGAAATACTCCAATATCTTTGTCTAATTCAGTATCCTCTCTTGACATCCTCATCCCATATGCTCCTTACTCATCCTTCCGACTCTCAGACCATCCTTTGGTTATCCCCCAATTCCCCTATGTGTGTGAAGGTGCTTAGCTATTGGACTCCATTTTCATGAAATTATTATCGCACAGTGACATCTTTATCCAAGTAGATAATGCGTTCAAATATCTTCCATGCGGACCCTTGAAGAAATCCCTCTCTGTGAGACTATAAGACTGGGTACAATATACTGCAAACTCCATAATATAACCCCCCAGTATACTACTCAACCAGAAATATACTACACGAGAAACCTTATTACTTACCATATTGAGTTGTTTGATCATTTCAGGAGTCCATTTTCTTGGGGTTTTAACTCTATATCTCCCAACGTTCTCTACTAGCCTTCCTAACCATTCAGTCAAAATAATAGGAAATTCACCAAAGAAAATTTCATGCAGATCTATGAAAACATACCTTTGTAACCATTGTTCGTCATTGACCCTAGGGTTTCTATTATGTTCCCTGGAAAATCCTTGTTTGTTCCTTTCTATCCATTCTTCAATTTCTTCTCTATTTGGCCTCCAAAGCATTCCCCTCAATTATAGTTCCCAGTCTTGGCAACAAAACCATTTGTTGGCATGCAGGGGGAAGACAGGGGGTTATCAGTCAAATACCAACAAAACCCTTAGACACCGGCCCTTTCAACATCACCTACAAAGAAAGTGAAGTCTTACCCAAGGCATCTAGATGGGTTGTAGGAACCAAGGTTCTGTAGTGATGAGGGGAAGTGAGGAATCATTCGGGTCCCTTACTTGTGTGTGCAATTCTCATAGCTTAATAGTTACTTTATCACTAAACATAATCTATGCACGACATTATAACATCATATATGAACCATACATTCAACATAAACCAAAAAACATCATAAATTGAAAACACATCATAAAACACAGATTTACGTGGTTCACCCAACTTGGGATATGTCCACAGCGGTTGGCTTCTTATATTATTAATTAATAGATTTCTTAAAGTTGTGAACTGTGATACAAGATATGCAATAATAACCTCCTCCCAAACCTGGCTAGCCATTCTACTGCAGTGCAATTTCACTCCTCAGTTATACCTCAAATTTCTCGCTTCGCTCAACTCCCTTACCCAAAAGCGCTAGGAACTTACACACACACACACACATATACCTCTCTCCTATCTCTCTTCCTTTTACATTTTTATACATACCAATAGGGATAAGCTCGTTACAAAAGTGGACAAAGTGTCCCCCAAAAACCTATTACAAAAGTGGACAAAGTGTCTCCAAAACCCAACAGTTTATAATTTGTTTCCTCCTTTTGCACGTTGTTATGTCATGCTCTCTAACTCTTTGACATTCCCTACCATTGTGCACTCTAGTCCATCTTCTAATTTCCTTTTACCCTTCGACTTTCTTTTGGTGTAGATCCCAAAACTTGTCCAAAATGCCTCTCCAACAATGTGTATACATTTTCTTAATACAACCATGAGCTCATAAATTGTTCATATGCCCGTGTCAATTTACCTCTTTTATGGAGTTTAGATTCATTCCAAGGGACTCCTCTTTATTTCACTTAAACATAATATCCCAACTATAGCTTTCAATCATTATAGGTCAAGTAAACGAACCTTACAATTTTCCACCAGTCCTCTGATCATGAGGAATTATACATACATGGTTTAGTTTTTTATTTAAGCAACAATTATTACTGCCAAGGATTATATCAATACATACTCAATTCTTTTAAACACAAAGAGTTTTTCATAAGTTTCTTAGGCCTTATATAAACAACCATCATAAGTGCAAGAATCTATGTCTACCCAAGCAGATAAACAACATTACACTTAAATAAAACAAATTAGCTCATCCATTCTCTTGATTCATGCAGCTCTATAATAAAATTCTACTATTTCTTCCATTCACATGAAATTCTTATCATTAATGCCTACCAGTATATTCCCACTCCTATAGGAATAGCCATCAATCCAACAAGGAAACAATATATTCCTATTGATGCAATCAACATGATAAAAATTTCTATTGTAATGGATTTTAAAACAAAAATTTCAATATCCAATCCTTCTCCTTAAGGAGCTAGTGTAGATAACAAACAAACTTTTTAAGGAAAACAAAACTTTTCAATAGACTCATTTTATCTTTGATGTACCAGACCTATGATTGTTCTCCCAATCCTAGTGTTTGAAGCTCTTATCTAATAGCACTTTTTAACCTACCTGCCCCTTGGGTTCTCCTAAAGGAGTGGGGTATCAAAATTTTTATTTTCCTTAACCATCTCAAAGAATCTTTTCAAGGGCACCATCATCTTATGCTCATCAAGAGATTTCCAATGGCTATAACCATGCTCAAATCCAATATTTGGACAAAAAGTAATGAACTCCCAAAGTTTTAGACCTTATTTCCAAAACCCTCTCATTCCCATGTGGCACCCATGTGGTATCCATGTGCCATCCATGTGACACCCACGTGGAATCCATGTGGTCCATTTAGAACATATGTGGTTGCTGACGTGACCAGTGACATGGCTCCCACATGGAAATGTACCCATCGATGCCATCAGCCCTCGGCCCCTCCGCACTTAGCACCACCTGACTTACATTATGTTGATACATGATATGTCGATATCAACCTACCAAATATCGACCCATTCTGACACCACTACCTCACAAAACTTCCAATACAATATATGCAAGTAGTCCAACTGGAACCCTGGACATCTGGCCCAATCTAGACCCACCACCTGGCTTGACACGTGGCACATACAGATCAACACCCCCCACGCCTTATAATCTTATTAAGTTAATTAATCATTACATCATAATCCCATGCCTTAGGATTTTATTTATTTAATCCAAATTATTTTTAATTAATCCCCAATAATTAATACCCCACGTATTAACATATTTGCTTATTATAATTCACCGGTCCGATAAATAACATTACTTTACTTTCCCTTTTTTTCTTTCGGGGTCCCAACATTGCGATAGGGTGTATTAATTACATTTTATTTAACTGATCCCCCGGGGTATTTCCTTCCAAACATGCCCAGTTTTACCATTTCCCTGAGATGAGACATTCCCCAATTTTACCATTTCCCTCATATTCGACATTCTGATGGGAAATTGATAATAGTATTTTATTAATATAATGCTCTGGGTTTAATTAAATTAGGTTTACAATATAGTTGTCCCAACCCCTAGGCATATAACCTTCCATATGCACCATCCCCTTTTTTTCGTGCACGATACATTGGTAGATTAATAATATTATATTATATCAATCTTAGGGGTATCACTTACCATATACGCATTTAACCTCTCCAACTTCCAGTACCCGGTACTTCGATGGATGTTTAATAATAATATTTAATTAAAATTTCAACTCGGTATATTATATTAATTTTTTGTTTTCTTGTACCCCACCCCACCCCCAGTATTCCACTCATCAAATGCACCTTCAAGTGTCAAACTCCAAGTTTTCTATAGCCCAATAGGTTTAATGATATTATAAGGTATTTCCCCCTAGGTATACCACTCACCATGTGTACTTCCATTCTCAAACTCTCGGTTCCTGATAGCCCGGTGAAATTTAATATTATTAAAATGTTAATAGAAAGGAAAAGAATATAATTTCCTAAGTATTAAAATAATACACAAATAAATATACTCACACAAAATTTCTCTAGAGTTATAGAATTAGCCTCAATCTGAATCCATGTGTCTTGTTAATTTAACAAAATCAATATTCTTCCTAGAAGAAGAAATTATGATCTTTTCCACTTCTCGTGCACATGTATGAATCATATGGTTTACAATGTAATGATTCCTCCTCTTAATAATCATAATTAATAAAAAAATTAATTGTTAATTTTGAATAATTACTAGGAGTTATTGGCCTCTCTTAACCATGCAAATTCTACCCAGGAAACCAATTAAAATATAGAAATACATGTATTTATTTATTTGAGTTTATTTCCATAAAATTAAATCTCTTGGAAATAACACTTTATACAGTAAAATATTGTATTTCTACCAGTGCTTACCGCCCACCTATTTTCATGCAAATATTTACTACTATTTAGGGAAGAGACACTATTTCAAGTATTTACCTTTGGATATGGATTTAGTGAGTAAATCCAAGTAATAATTCTATTCTTTCCATGTCTTAAAAAGGCATAAATTAAATATAAAACACATAATTCTTGACTTGATTTTATTCCACACATTTCTCATATTAAATACCTTATCCTCTAAACTAGATAGCCTAGGTTTGTGAGACCAAAGTTGTGGTTAACCTTTCATTCCAAGACTCCCCTTTACCTAGATTATCATGTTGGATGGAAGTTAAAGGCCTTTAACCATGATTTCACGGATTATTTAGCAATCAGCTAGGCCTTCCAAGAAGGTATTAAGGATTTCCTGTTAACCAAGGACGAGTTACCTCCCAGAATTGATCCACAACTTCAGTATTATAGAGAGCATCATTCATTTAATATAAATCGTGCATTCTTATTTTCATATGCTCTGTGAAGACATTAACAACTTAGTACTTAATACTAACACGTGATATGTATTCATGCAAATGATTGTAAATTCCAAAACATCACTTTGTTCTCACTCAAATTTACAAACAGTCACTTACAATAGCCTTCAAAAATAGAGACAAACTGAGGGAAAACATCAAAATATATTTCTCACAAATCCCTTCAGATTTTACAATCATCCAAGCACATGAAACAACAATTTCACTACCTTAACATAATATCAAATTCTTCATATAACCAACAACATAAATTCCATAGCATCAAGGAACTTATCATGGAAATTACAAAACATTGAAACACTTATATGAGAATTTAAGATAAATTGATAATTTTTTATGGGTGAGACTCTTTCCACCCAGCCATAGGCACAACTATTTGTGTCTATCCTTGCAGCTAACTACCTCCTAGCCAAAAGATGATGTCATGAGGGAAATTCTCACTCGTTAATATAGGTAAAAAGATGAAGGCTACTCTCCTTCACCAACATAAATTAGCAAGACATATCTCCAATTCCACCAAGAAAAGAGGCCTGCTCTTTACTCTGAGGGTCAAAATAGTTAGCTTGCATGGCTAAATACCCAAAATTCGTAGCCCCATTTATCAGCTTGGTTTAGAGACTCTTACTTGTTATATTCTTACCTAGAACACAGAGAACTTGACCTCCTTCTATTTTCTATCCACTAGAAACATTTTTTTGAACATTCTCTTCTCCATTTCTTGGGTCTCATCCTACTCTCTGACCTCTCTAATTTCGTGGGTCAATGTTTCCCCCAAATTTGAGGTCAACCCTGAATTTTCTAGATGGGTATTTTTCTTCCCATGCTTCTGAGGTAAAAAAGTTTTGGTACAATGCCCCCAGTATTTCTCATAATTGTGGGAATTCGGTAGTTCAACTACCAACTTCCTTCATCAACTGAAATTCTGGAAAAAAAAATGGGTAATCTAGGTTTTCTTGAATATCAAATTTGCAAGGAAATGTCCTCACTATTTCCCTCTCATGGCATCATTTATGTGTAAGTGCTCCACCCATCAGAAGTTTCTTTTTATTATCATCAAAATGCATTTTATCATTTTTATTGTTCATCATGGTCCAAACATTAAACATATTATCCATGGCCCATGGTGACATTTATACATATATTTTCATTTTGGAGAAAACATGGTGTTACAAAACTCAAATATCATTCAATAATAATGCAATTTAATGGAGGTAATTGAAAAGAATTTACCTCAATTTATAAGTGACACTTACTCCCAATTTTCCTCTACACCTAACTGGTAGGTAGTTTCCTTAGCTCTAACAATGCTCCATCCATGAACTCCAATTTCCTTTCTATTGCCAACTCTCATGGTTCCAACGGGTTTCCTCCTATCCATGCAAAAGGAAAGTTTATTTCCCTGAGACCCCATAGTTGTGTGGGCTCATAACTAGTTTTGGTTGTAAAATGTACTTATCATGGATTTTACCATCTACTAGTAAAAATCTAGATTAATAATGATAGTTTCCTTCTAGATCCAAATTGTCATTCAAATAAGTTATTTATGTTGGTAGAATTTCTGCAGCATTTATGTACTCTCCTAGTTTCCCCCCTAAACCATGGATTTCCCTATCTATTTATAGACCCAGTGAGGCTAGCCACCTCATTTCCCTTCGTGCAAAATTATGTATTTTCTTCTTTATTTTATTTTTTAATTCCCCATTATTCATAACCTTTTCCCCCATGTTTCATTCCCCCCTTTTTCTTAATTATTCATTCTTCTTTTTTAATAAATAATTATCTTTTTAGATAAAATAATAATATTTTTAAGATCCCCTTAAGTGAGTAATTACTTTGTGGATTAATTCAATCGTGAGGTATTTAAATTTTACCTTAGTTTAATTTGGAATATGGAATAATTAGCTACTAGGGAGTAAGTTCATCCCACCTTATTGTTTTCCCCCAATCATAATAAACCATATATTTTGCAAATAGACACTCTTTGCCTCTATTGAAACTCCACATCTCCATTAAGGATTTATTGTTTATGGCCCACGACCATCTATTATAAAGTTGGAAATACTTGTGTCATATCTTGCACATGCAATAACTACACATATATCATGTAGGTTGATATCATATAAGCATCATAATAATTAATTTATCAATATTATCAGTTGCCCTCCATGGATATTTATTGTTTGAATCCCAATTTGGAGTTCTCCCAAATATCCATATCCACATGTGTCCTCCTCGGGTGTCAAATGTCCTATATCACTTAGTTCAATGAAATCATGTCACAAAATATTAACAAAATTCAATTGATTTCATTATACTTTCACAATATTTAATTCAACTTTCATATCCTTCTTGTTCATTCAATCAACTCGCCCCAAGAGTCATGTAGATCATGTTTACCTTCCATAGTCCATACTTGTTCACATCATAAGTATTCATTTTGTGATCAAGAATATATCTATTATATGTATATGCCAATCTACTCAACACTTAATCCTATCAAATGCATCTTTTCAATCAAGTTCATTCCATAAGTAACATGCAAACAAAATAAACACAAACATGGTCTCTAACTCTTCAATCCTCAAATTAATCTCTTAATCCTTCTTAAGAAGAGATAGGTGAGGAGGGGCATTATATTTATTTCCGTAGAGATTTGTGTTGATGAAATGGATAGGCCACATGCCTACCATCTATGAATCATAAGGTATTAGTGTAGGTTCGTTAGAGACCTTAAAGCAGATTCCATGGGAAAATACTTGAATAGGGAGAAGTTATAAGAGTTGAGATACTTCAATAGGTAGATCCAAGAGGAAAGTAAATATTGGAGGCAAAAAGTAGATGATCTAGAAAAATAATTTTCCAAATTCTAGGCCCTCCTTCCCCACCATGAGGGTGGAATTAGATAGGAGTAGATTGTAGTGTTTGCAATTGGTGGTGAAATACACTCAATTGGATAATTGGCAAGAGGAGAGGTTCACCAAAGTGATTTATTAGATATACTAGGATTTGGCAATGAAGGAAGAGGCCTTGAGGAAACTACAAGTAGTTGTCCAAGATACCAAACAAGCCCCTTATGTTTCCACTATGGAAGCCAACACCATGGCAGAGTTAAGCACAATAAACACACCTTCTAATACCCTTCCTCAAGAGACCTTCACTGAATTTGAAAATCACACAAAAGGCATTGGTTCCAAGCTTATGAGGAAAATGGTCTATGATGGACAAGGGATTTTAATCCCCATTGTATCTTAACAGAGGCCCAAGCATGAAGACCTAGGATTTAGTGGACAAGAAGCCAACACAATTTCAACTCAAACCACCTTCGTCAAGGTAAGAGGAACCAAAAATAAATGTATTCCCATGGAGGAAAAGGAATCTAGAAAAGGTTCATGTAGCAAGCCACTCAATTATACTTTTAGAGGCTAATTGGAAGAGGGAAACAAAGAGATGATTTTGTCATCCAAATTTGCACCGATTTTTGGGGGACCAAGCAACCAATCTAATGAGCATCATCTCAAACCAAAAAGGTATGGAATAGTAGCTTTGGTTTTTTTCCATTGCAAGAAAAGGAGTCATAAGGCTATAAATTGTTGGAACTCTAGAAGGCCAAGCTGTCATGCAAGAAATATTTTTGATACTATACATTGATCAGACATTGGGAGGCCAAATGTTGGAGGCTTCATCTGAAACTCCATCCCAAGAAATGAACAACCAAGAAGAAACATTGGAGAGTCAATGTGAAGGGATAAGAAGAGTTTCTTGCACTTGCATCCTAAGGACGAATGGTTCTCCAATGACCTATTACAGTAGTGAATATCATCTCTAACCATGAGATGGATAGGATCCTTATGCCAAAGGAATACCCTATTAAGTTATTATCTTCCATCATGTAGTGGAGGCACCCTTTCTAATATGAAACATATATGTGCCAACGAATGGGAGTAAGACTCAGTACCTACAAAGAAATTTGACTATTAATGAAGGTTAGAAAACTTTGTAAATAAATGTAAATTTTAAATTCTAATAAGAAAAAAAAAATGAGAATGTGAGAGGAAAATAAAGAATTAAATGTAATTAAAAAACATTGAATAGGAGTAAAGGTTGAGGAATGGGAAGTGAAAGGCCATGGTTGTTGGCCTTCCCTTACCCCCCATCTCTCCCTACTTCCTCCTTCACTCTCATCTCAAGGGGTATTTTGGCTAGCAGAGGAAGAACCAAAGAGAGCCATGAAAGCATTGTACAATAGATTGATAAAATCAAAAGACTGAACCCATTCAAATCTAGTTTTCTCATTTGGGTTTTTAGGGTAAAAATATGTGTCCGTTGTCACTAATTGCTATGGTTTTTGTTGAGGAATTTGTTTGTATGAATGTGGTATGAATGTGTAGATCAAAGCTAATTCTCCTTGGTTGATTAATTTCATTTAAATTGTTACCAATAAATGAGTTATGATAGTAATGAAAAACCACAACAGTTATAGAATATCCATTGTCCATTTTTTGTCAGAGTTTGATATTGACGACTGATAGAATTTATATGTTGTTATTAGTTTGGAAGTTGCTAAATTTGTTTGTGTACTTAGCTCACATGGACGACGCCTTCTCACTCCCCAAGAAAAATTTACGTTGTTGGTTGGTTTCCTCACTCTTCACAAGACGTTCATTCTTTTGGGTTGCCACTTCGTTGGTTGTAGAGTGTCTTAGCTTAGTAGTTGTGCTCCCACTCACCCACAAGTCGAATTTCCTCCCGTGGGTCGCGTTTAACCTTAATGGTTATTTTCCCACTTACCCACAAGTCATATTTTTCCATCCGGTCCACATTTACCTTGTAGTTGTTTTTTTTTAGCTCCCTACGATTTGTACATTGAGTTCTAAGAAATTTTTGGGTGACCCTACTTAAGTTAGTCCATTATCCTTTTTCCTAAATCGATTTCAATATTTCCTGGACCAAATTAATTCCATCTAGTCAATTTATTCTTTGTTGATTGATTTCAAAGTTTTCTGGTTGATTCCTTATTTGGTTGAGTGGTTACTCTTACCCATAGGAAACACGATCATCCAATTATTGTAGATGAGGCTGTACGAAAACATTACAGGCCATACATGGTGGCATGATCTTTTCTAATGGCTTAGTGTTTGGGAGAGAAGAAAATATTGTAGAAGTTCAACATAGTGCATAGTATTTGTATTCCCAACCATCACGCAATGAATGCTCTGTGTATGAGTACATAATTCATTGTAATGCCTCAACGTTAACATTCCTATGGATACTAAATCCATACACCACTTGTTGTTGGAATGTTGTGGAGAAAACATTCATAATCTCACTATAGTAAACATTGATGAGTTCATTGTAGACACCACCGGTGATTAGCTACCACAGTTCAAACCAAGCACATGAGTAAATATCCATTTCCTTACCTTCCTTTAAGGAAATCATTGAGGATAGCATTGTAGTGGATGCAATGCACTATGTGAAGAATGACATAGTAACTTGAACAACTCCAAAAACTTTGTGGGAGTATACACTTATTAATTTCTTATGAGAAGGATGACCTAAGAAAAAATTGAAGGTCCATTCTAACTTTTTTGAAATCTACACATTTAGGGAGCATGCCATAAGTGGAAATTATCTATCTAGAGGAGAAATTTCTTGTATTGGAAATCTAAGTCAAACTCTGATGATCTCCTTCAAACTTGTTGTGGTTTCCTTTCACAAAACATGGTGTATGTGAATTGGTTGTACTGTGTGCAGGATATTTTGAGAACATAGGACCAATAGAGGCATTGAAGCCAAGAGAAGACTTGATATTTGTGCAGGGAAAAGGAACAGGCTTATCACCCTTGCTAAAGTCAAAGCGCTCTGTACAATACTGGGAGAAGATGGAAAAATATCAAAAGTAATTCCTCAAAGGATCTGTGTTGGTGAAGAAAGTGGGCTATGAGTCCCTCGTTTATAGATCATATTTTATCAAAATAGTTTCATCCTTGATCGTGACATATCTTATAGAAATTTGAAGAGAGAATTGTAGATCTCAACATGGGTAAATAAAGAAGAGATAAGTTGGAATACTTAAGGGATAGAAATGTTGAGATTTGAGAAGAGAATGAAATATTGAAGGAGTAGGTCCAGATGTTCAACCAGAGGATGGAAGAGATGGAGAAGCACCTAGAGACATTGGATAAATTGTTTCCACTGCTTAAGAAGAAGCTTGAATAATGTTAAGAGTCATTCACTACAATAAAGAAATATTAGGAAAAGAACATAGAACAACTTGTAAACCTTAGAGAGAAGTTCATTTAGTTGGATAGTTGGCAAGAGGATAGGCTCACATATATGATGGATTATTTGGAACAAGAGTTGGAAGAGAAGGAGGAGGCCTTAGAGAAGATCCAAGTAGTTTTCCAAGAGAATCGTTAGGAAATGCCACCATCTAGTGCCACTTCATCAACCAACACCATGACTGAGACCACTTCAATAAATTCACCTTCCATAGACATAACTTAAGAGTAGTTTGGTGAATTCGAGAAGCATACCAAAGGAATTGGCTCCAAGATAATAAGGAAGATGAGGTATGATGGGAAAGGTAAAGGCAAGAGAATACAAGGCATATAGAGCCCCATTGTATCCCCACCATGGGTAAAGCATGAAGGATTAGGATTCAACAACAAAAGTAAAAATATCATGCCAATGAAGACCATTTTTGTAAAGGCTAAATACATGCTAGAGTTGGCATACTCATCAAGAGAAATAGAAATGACAAGTGAAGGTGGTATCCCACTAACACCTTAGCCTTCTTGCAGCAGATTGAAGGAGGGAAGAAATGAGGAGAGATCATAGACTTATCCTACACCTGCACTCAAACAAAGAATCAATAAGATAAACCAAGGAAAAAGGAAGAATAATACTAGGAGGTATACCTCAAACAAGACATTCCTTGTTTGTCACTGCTGCAAGAAGAGAAGCCATAACATTTTCATTTGTTGGTAGGAAAAGGCATGCTCATGTTGTGGAAAGAAAGGACATTATGAAGTAGCATGCTCAGAGAAGCAAGTGACACGCCACATGACTAATTGTTATAATAATAAGAAGGAAAATAATAACTCTCGAATGCAACAACAAACTTAGAGGCACAAGAAGAAAATAACTACCTCAAGCAATCCATACCAAAATGCTAAGAAATTTTTCCATTAGTGCAAGTTGAGTGGAAATTGGAAAGAAAAGTGTTGGCGGATTCATTTGGAACTTCACCCCAAAAAATACATAGCCAAGATAAGAGTGTGGAGAGTGAATATTGAAAAAGATTAAGAGATTCATGCATTTCATATCCGAGGGGAATAAATTATACAAGAAGAGATAACAAGACATGAAGTTTGCATCACCAAAAGGATGGAAATCAGATTGGGACAAGGGCATCCACATTCCAATGATTTTCTTTGATATTTCATCTAAATAACCCCTTCTTGGATATGTGCCATAGAGTGGTGTATAGAGTTTAATGACCTTGGGGGTGTTTGGCGAACTCCATAAGTGATTGTAAACATGTGCATGCATCAAAGGGTTGTTTCCCTAACGAGAAACAACTGATCTTGGTAGAGGAATGCAACCACAATCTACTTGAGGAGTTGTTACATGATGGAAGCATGTTGGGGTCGCACTAAAAAAGAATACTAACATTCAATTTGGATTCATGGTTTCCAATATGGACTCTCTCCAAGACAGAGAGGGAGGTGGGAAAGGATGTTGATTCCAAAGTTCAGATTTGGAGATTGCAAAGTTGAGAGTCAATGAGTAGAATTCTATTGTGAGAAAAAGAAATCCAGTACCAGATCTAGATCCATATCTAGAGGCTAAATCTAGTAGCTAGAGCTACAATCAAAGATAGATATGTTTCCAAGAGCCATGTTCCAAAGGAGTAGACAGAAATACATTGATCTAGATTGGTTTCCTTGCTATTTTGGAGACCAAAAAGCCTCTCAATGTGGAGGTGTGGTCTAAAACAGATTTGAACCAACAAATGGGAGTAAGACTCAATACCTACAATAAATTTGACAATTAATGAAGGTTAGAAAAAATTGTAAAGCAATGTAAATATGAAATTATGATAAGACAAAAAAATCAGAATGTGAGAGGAAAATAGTTAATTAAATGTAATTAAAAAACATTGAATAGGAGCGAAGGTTGAGGAATGGGAAGTGAAGGGCCATGATTGTAGGCCTTCCCTTACCTCCCAGCTCTCTTTTTTCCCTCCTTAACTCTCATTCTCAAGGGGTCTTTTGGCCAAGAGAGTAAGAATTAAAGAGATCCATGAAAGAATTGTACCATAGGTTGCCAAAATCAAAAGACTGGGCCCATTCGAACCTAGTTTTCCCATTTGGGTTTCAAGGGTAAAATTTTGTGTTCAGTGTCACTGGCTATTATGGTTTTTGTTGAGGAATTGTTTTCTATTAATGTGTAGATCAGAGCTAATTCTGTGTGGTTGATCAATTCCATTTAAATTTCTAACTTTAAATAGGTTATGATGGTCACGAAGAACCACAACAGTTACAAAATGTCCATTCTTCATTTTTAGTCGGAGTTTGAGATCAATGATTGATAGAATTTTTTTGTTTCTATTAGTTTGGAAGTTTCTAAAATGGTTTGTGTTGGAATATTGGTTGTTTTCATTGATGTCAACCCTAGTCATTGGTTTTGGACCACAAGATTGATGAAGGAATTTGGGCATGAAGGACAATGCACATGCAGATAAAACACCCATGGATGGATAGTATACATCATGTTGTTTCCAGTGGTATGTGGCACGTCATTTGGATCCTCATGGTTGAGGAGAAATCAATTTTTGAATATGACAAAGTGAATTGAAGAAGGAAGTACACGTAGGCCCTGAAGATAATTAAAGAAAAGAATTACAAAATAAGAAAGTGTCAGGTTGGCCCTAATGTTAAAATGAAGTGACATAAATGGTATAAATAAATATCATTATACATTCATTTTATACACAAGTCAAATTTTGGAGGAAAACGGAAGTAAAGAAGGCCGGATTTCAAGGGAGGATGAAGTCTTTTGGTGATGTTTTCTAAGGTATGTTATTTTTAGGTCATCTTACCATTTTCGCTATAAAAAAATTTCTAGAACGATTCAAATGGTGAAATTTCTATGGTATTGAGAAGACATATCAAGGTACTCGTGGTAAAATTTTAATCTCTTGATTTGCTATAATTATGGATATACACTCTATGGAAGATAGGGTTTTTGACCAGTCTTGAAGCTAGTCAATAAACAGGTGTTCCGGGTAAAACAATCATAACTTATTCATAGAGAATCCAAATGAAGTGGGACCAATTTCATTCGAAATAGTATGGAATTTAGTTTCTTTTGTGTGAGTTTTAGAATCTGATGTTAAATATTGAGTGTGGAGCATTATGTACAAGTTAGCTCTTCTGAATAAACCAGAATTGAATAAAGTCTATCATTCTTTCTATAACTTCTTTTTGGGGAGGATTCAAGGAGTGAAACTTGGAGGAGTTTCAAAGAATACATTGAGTAATATTATCTATAGAATCTGATTATTCCAAGAATTGAAGAATTATAGAAGTTGAAGAAGTCTCAGGAAGCATTATCAGCCTCTATGTGATGGTTGGTTGATGGTGATGATTTAATGTAAAGTTTTATTATCTCTCATATATTCTTGGGTGGAAGAAAGGGGCAAGGATGGAGGGGTAAAACCTCTCATGATATTGGAGGATTGTATATTCCTCTTGGAGGTTTATCCCTCCCTTTATATTTGGAAGTTGTAGCTACCTTTGGAAGTCATTACTTCCCTTGAACAATAACTATTGATTATTTCTCATATATTGTGTATGGTGTATTGTGGTGTATTGGTGTAACTCTTATACTATTGTTCATTTATCATTGGATATAATTGAACACTTTAAGTATAAGTTGAAAATGTTTTTAAATTATACTTGATATTGATTCACCCCCCTCTTAGTATCAACAATTGGTATCAGAGCGGGTTACCTTCAGTACAGTTTAACCACTGGAAGGAATATCCTAAGAAGAAATGGAAGACAACATTCCAAATGGGATTCCACCATTTGATGGAAGCAATTTTCAATAATGGAGTAATAGAATGGAAACTTACTTGAAATATCTTGGGGCAGATGTTTGGTTCTCAGTTTCTTCAGGATACAATGCTTTGAAGAAACCAAAGACTGCAGCTCAAAAGGAAGCAAAAAGGAACAACAAATTGGCAATAGATACCATCCTGGATGGATTGATATATTCAATGAAATCCAAGGTGGGATCATTTGCATCATCAAAAGATGTTTGGGACAAGCTACAAGAACTTTATGCAAGGGAAGAAGAAGAAGAATAAGAAGAAGTTGAAGCAAATTACAACATCTCAGATTTCAAAGAAGCAAATAGAGGTCAGTTCTTTTTCTTTAATTGTGAAGGAGTAGGGCATGTTGAATTTGAATGTCCTCATCCAAGGATTGAAAGATATGACACTGAAGAAGAAAATTCCAATGAAGAAGAAAAAAATCATGAAGAAAAAATGATTCAACAAGAAGATGAGAATCTTAAAAAATTGAAGCATGTTGAGATTGAAAATACCAAGCTCAAACACACGCATAGAAAACTAAGAAGTGAATTGGGTAGTTGCAAAAAGACATTTGTAAGCTTGAAGAAACAATTAGAAGACTTTGAGAAACTAAGAGAAGAAAACATTTCCTTGAAAACTCTACTCGAAGAAGAAAGAAGAATAGGAGAAGTAACGTGTTAGGACCCTATAATTATAGGGAAATCAGGGTTGTTGAATTATATATATTGGTTTGGATTGCAGGTCGAAAACAATGTTTTATCCTACAAAGGTGGTGTTATCTCCTCAAATAAATTTTCCAATTTTTTTTCATTAGGTGATAGGATGGTAATTAGAAGAACGATTCTTGTTATTTTTTAAGTTAAGTGCCTTTAAGATGACTTTTAGACTTGTCTTTTCAAGAAATAAGTGATCTGTACTTTGAATGTAAAGAATGTCAAAAATCAACTTTCGATAGCTAAGGGTTGGTTTTTATTGTGCTGTAAGCTACCAAAAGTTCCCAGTTTCGGCAGCTAAAAGGGAAGGCGCGAGGTGTTGTTAGCTGCTGAAAGTGCAAAAATTTTCCAGAATTCACAAAAAGTCAAAATTTGACTTAGCTAGAGTGTATTTAGGAGAATATGATGACTATTACTCAAATATATTATAAAATATCATTCATGAGTGCAGCTGGCACTTCATTTCATCAATAGAAACATTCTAGGGATCAAATCCTAAAATGTAGGAATATGACTACATTTGGAAATCTGGATTTTCCTTTTTTAGTCACCTTATTTGGAGACAGATTCTGATCATATGGAAAGGTATTTTTAGAAAATGAGAGAGGTTGTTTACAAAAAAAAGATTCTCTTCAAAAACCTCTCTCATTTTTCCAAAATGTATTTTGATTTGAGAGATATAGGTCAATATTTGAGCAGCATATTTCCAGAAATTTTTGTCTTTTCCAACCACCTCACAAATTCGGATTTGAGATAGGAAAAGAGGTTATCAGATCCATATTTTGAGGATACTGAAAATAATTTGTAAATATTATTTAAGCTAACAGAGAAGAGACTGTTAGGGGTTGGACTTTGAGGAACCCGTTGAAGGGATACTTTCCCAATTATTGTAATGAGCTCATAGAGCCTCTCTTCTTTCAAATCTGCAGGGGTACAAGATCATATTGTTTCAGGATTCATGTGCCATGGCTATTGGTGAAGTGCTTCTCCTGTAAATTGCCTCTCTGTTTCCATATGCTTTCCCTTTCCTTATTATCTTGCAAAAGTTTTAAGAACAGAATTTGTTGAAAGATACACTCTAATTCTTGATGGGGATAACATAAATGTTTTCTTCTGATATTTAGTGGCAGAATTCTTCATTTCTTTGTTGCTAAATTGATCTTTTCTCTATTATTCTATTTCACTTCATTCAAATTTACCAGATCCAGTAGTATGTCTACCTTTCCATGTTTCACTTGAGATTGATACTTCTGCAAATTGATCACCTCGACCTCTTTGACTCCATAGCCCAATGGTTTTCCCGTGTTGTTCCAACCAAGCATTTAAAAAACCAAACCCAAATATATCATAACTAGCCTAACATCCATACTCAAACAAAGTTATATTAGACAGAGAGATCCCCCTCTGAGTTTAGGAGGGCTAGATGCTAAGCTCCAAAGCGGTTTTGATGTTGCCTCTGTGACTGCCTTCACAGCCTTGGGAAAATTACATAGTGCTAATAGAATGGAAACCATACTGGGGAACTTTCTCCAGTAGTGCACTTCAAGTTCATATCTGATCACTAATGGTGGAGAGTGATCAGGCACATGAAGGCTGAAATATTCACCTGGCAACTCCAAATAGAGTTTCAAATTTTTCAGGAAGACTCCACTGGTAGTCAGATCCAGAAATCAAGATGAGATCAAGAAAAGAATGCAGGTATGCTCCTATGGATAGATCTAGTATTCCTAGTTTTCAAAACCCTATTCCACGTGTTAATTGGTTGAATTATCTTCCATTATTTAAAGATCAGAATGAAGATGATGCTATTATGCATTTGTTCAAATTTCATTCACATATACGCAAGTTTGGGGTTAAATTTCCTGAAGACTATTTAATGAAAATGTTCATGGCAACCTTAGAAGATAACGCTAGATCTTGGTATGAAGGTTCTCCATTTGCAATTTTGTGTTCTCTTAAATATTTTCATGCAGTCTTTTATGAGCATTTTAAGGAATTTGGTCTTCCCTTGCCTTGGGTTGAAAAATGTTGTGCATATTTTGAAGATTTCTTCCAATATTTGGTAAATATGTATGGTAATGAAGAAAATATAGATGATGAGATTAAAGAAGCTCTATATGAATTTCCATCTCAATGGAAAGAACAAATAATAGAAGGGGTTTGTTGCCATGATTTTTAAGTGGATTTCCACCAAGAAACAATTTCTGCAGCTAAAGGTGACAACATCAACACTATAGTTCTTTCAATGGAAGAAGATCATATTGAAGAACAATTGCTTCTTACTAATCAGCAAGTGAAGGTAATTGAGCATATTGTTGAACATTCATTTGTTGATTTACAACAGACTCATGAACATAAAATAGAAGCAAGATGCCATAATAATAAGGAAAATTCTCAGACATTAGTTTCTTCCTTGATTGTCGATGAAATAAGACATCATACTATTGAAAGCCATGTTTCTGCATTCAATTTTATGTAAGTTTGCAGCAGTCATGCTTTTCTTTTAGCACACAAGATACATATGACAATGGTCATTTCAGTTTCCCTCTACTCCTTGATGAAGATCCTAATTCTGAGTTGGTTTACATTAAGATTCCTGAGAATATTTAGTCATCCATTGATTCCGAAAGTAATGAGCAGCATGTTTGTTTCCTAGAACTTAATGATCAACCTGTTCAGCAGATTTTAAATCAGCAAGGAAAAGAAGAAATAGATAGTCAAATGCTTTACACTTATTCTGAGGAACTAATGCATGGTGGATAGCGATCGAGCACGTGAAGGATGAAATATTCACCTGGCGACTCCAAGCAGAGGTTCAAATTTTTTGGGAAGACTCCACTGGTAGCTGAATCCAGAAATCAAGATGAGTTCAAGAAAAGAACGCAGGTATGCTCCTATGAACAGATATGGTATTCATGGTTTTCCAAACCCTATGCCCCGTGTTAATTGGTTGAATTATCTTCCATTATTTAAAGACCAAAAGGGAGATGATTTTTTTATGCATTTGTTTAAATTTCATTCACATATACGCAAGCTTGAGGTTAAATTTCCTAAAGATTGTTTAATGAAAACGTTCATGGAAACCTTAGAAGATAAAGCTAGATCTTGGTATGAAGGTTTTCCATTTGCAAGTTTGTGTTCTCTTAAAGATTTTCATCCAGTCTTTTATGAGCATTTTAAGGAATTTGGTCTTCCCTTGACTTGGGATGAAAAATGTTGTGCATATTTTGAAGACTTCTTCCAATATTTGGTAAATATGTATGGTGATGAAGAAAATACAGATGATGAGATTAAAGAAGCTCTGTATGAATTTTCATCTCAATGGAAAGAACAAAGAATAGAAGGGGCCTGTTGCCATGATTGTCAAGTGGATTTCCACCAAGAAAAAATTTATGCGGCTGAAGATGACAACATCAACACTATAGTTCTTTCAATGGAAGAAGAGCATATTGAAGAACAATTGCTTCTTACTAATCAACAAGTGAAGGTAATTGAGCATATTTTTGAACATTCATTTGTTGATTTACAACAGTCTCATGATCATAAAATAGAAGCCAGCTTCCATAATAATCAGGAAAATTCTCAGACATTAGTTTCTTCCTTGGTTGCCAAAGAAACAAGACATCATACTATTGAAAGACATGTTTCTGCATTCAAATTTGATGTAATTTTCCAGCAGTCGTTCTTTTCTTTTAGCACACAAGATACATATGACAATGGTCATTTCAGTTTCCATATTCTCCTTGATGAAGATCCTAATTCTGAGTTGGTTTGCATTAAGATTCATGAGATTCATCAGTCATCCATTGATTTCGAAAGTAATGAGCAGCAGGTTTGTTTCCTAGAACTTAATGATCAACTTGTTCAACAGATTTTGAATCGGCAAGGAAAAGAAGAAATAGATAGTCAAATGCTTTATACTTCTTCTGAGGAACTAATGGATGAAAGACAGATTTTAGATCCTTTTAATCATTCTTATTCTCAAGAATGTGAGGATGCATCCCAAGACAATCAAATTGAAAAGGTATCTAATGTAGAGATGCATCTTAATGTGCATATTATGAAAGGATGTGTTAACAATGTTCTTGTTCAAATAGTTGTTGATTCAGATTGGTTTGGATTACAGGTCGAAAACAATGTTTTATCCTGCAAAGGTGGCGTTATCTCCTCAAAGAAATTTTCCATTTTTTTGTCATTAGGTGATAGGATGGTCATTAGATGAAGGATTCTTGTTATTTTTTAAGTTAAGTGCCTTTAAGATGAGTTTTAGACTTGTCTTTTCAAGAAATAAGTGGTAGGTACTTTGAATGTAAAAAATGTCAAAAATCATCTTTCGGCAGCTAAGGGCTGGTTTTTATTGTGCTATAACTACCGAAAGTTCCCAGTTTGGGCAGCTAAAAGGGTAGGCGCAAGGTGTTGTTAGCTATCGAAAGTGCAGAAATTTTCCAGAATTCACAGAAAATCAAAATTCGACTTGGCTAGAGAGTACTTAGGAGAAGATGAATAATATTAATAAAATATATTATAAAATATCATCCATGAGTGCAAGTGGCACTTCATTTCATCAATAGAAACATTCTAGATATCAAATCCTAAAATGTAGGAATATGACTAGATTTGGAAATTTGGATTTTCCTGTTTTAGTCACTTTCTTTGGAGATAGATTATGATCATATGGAAAGGTATGTTTTGAAACTGAGAGAGGTTTTTTACAAGAATGATCTCCTCTTCACAAACCTCTCTCATTTTTCCAAATTCTATTTTTATTTGAGAGATATAGGCCAATATTTGAGTAGTATATTTCCAAAAATTTCTGTCTTTTCCAGCCACCTCACAAATTTGGATTTGAGATAGGAAAAGAGGTTATCAGATCCATATTTTGAGGATATTGAAACTAATTTGTAAATATTATTTAATCTCACAGAGGCAAGAGTGTTAGGGGTTGGACATTGAGGAACCTGTTGAAGGGATGCTTTCCCAATTATTGTAATGAGCTCATAGAGCCTCTCTTCTTTCAAATCTGCAAGGGTACAAGATCATATTGTTTCAGGATTCATGTGCCATGGCTATTGGTGAAGTGATTCTCCTATAAATTGTCTCTATGTTTCCATATGCTTTTCCTTTCCTTATTATCTTGCAGAAGTTTTAAGAATAGAATTTGTTGAAAGATACACTCTGATTCTTGTTGGGGATAACATAAATGTTTTCTTCTGATATTTAGTGGCAGAATTCTTCATTGCTCTATTGCTAAATTGATATTTTCTATTTTCTTCTATTTCACTTCATTCAAATTTACCAGATCCAGTAGTATGTCTACCTTGCCCTGTTTCACTTGAGATTGATACTTCTGCAAATTGATCACCTCGGCCTCTTTGACTCCATAGCCCAATGGTTTTCCCGTGTTGTTCCAACCAAGCATTTAAAAAACCAAACCCAAATATATCATAACTAGCCTAACATCCATACTCAAACAAAGTTATATTAGATAGAGAGATCCCTCTCTGAGTTTAGGAGGGCTAGATACTAAGCTCCAAAGCGGTTTTGATGTTTCCTCTGTGACTGCCTTCACAGCCTTGGGCAAATTACAGAGTGCTAACAAAATGGTGACCATGCTGGGGAACTTTCTCCAATAATGCACTTCAAGTTCAGATCTTATCACTAATGGTGGATAGTGATCAAGCACATGAAGGCGGAAATATTCACCTGGTGACTCCAGACAGAGTTTTGAATTTTTTGGGAAGACTCCACTGGTAGCCAGATCCAGAAATCAAGATGAGTTTAAGAAAAGAACGCAAGTATGCTCCTATGGACAGATATGGTATTCCTGGTTTTCCAAACCCTATGCCCCATGTTAATTGGTTCAATTATCTTCCATTATTTAAAGATCAGAACAGAGATGATGTTGTTATGCATTTGTTCAAATTTCATTCGCATATACGCAAGCTTGGGGTTAAATTTCCTGAAGACTGTTTAATGAAAATGTTCATGGCAACCTTAGAAGATAAAGCTAGATCTTGGTATGAAGTTTTTCCATTTGCAAGTTTGTTTTATCTTAAAGATTTTCATGCAGTATTTTATGAGCATTTTAAGGAATTTGGTCTTCCCTTGCCTTGGGCTGGAAAATGTTGTGCATATTTTGAAGATTTCTTCCAATATTTGGTAAATATGTATGATGATGAAGAAAATACAGATGATAAGATTAAAGAAGCTCTGTATGAATTTTCATCTCAATGGTAAGAACAATGAATAGAAGGGGGTTGTTTCCATGATTGTCAAGTGGATTTCCACCAAGCAACAATTTCTGCAGCTGAAGATGACAACATCAACATTATAGTTATTTCAATGGAAGAAGATCAGATTGAAGAACAATTGCTTCTTACTAATCAGCAAGCGAAGGTAATTGAGCATATTGTCGAACATTCATTTGTTGATTTACAACAATCTCTTGAACATAAAATAGAAGCCAACTGCCATAATAATCGGGAAAATTCTCAGACATTAGTTTCTTCCTTGGTTGCCGATGAAACAAGACATCATACTATTGAAAGCCATGTTTATGCATTCAAATTTGATGTAAGTTTGCAGCTGTCGTGCTTTTCTTTTAGCACACAAGATACATATGACAATGGTCATTTCAGTTTCCCTCTAATCCTTGATGAAGATCCTAATTATGAGTTGGTTTTCATTAATATTCCTGAGAGTCATAAGTCATCCATTGATTTCAAAAATAATGAGCAGCAGTTTTGTTTCCTAGAACTTAATGATCAACCTGTTCGACAGATTTTAAATCAGCAAGGAAAAGAAGAAATAGATAGTCAAATGCTTTATACTTTTTATGAGGAACTAATGGATGAAAGACAGATTTTAGATCCTTTTAATCATTCTTATTCTCAAGAATTTGAGGATGCATCCCAAGACAATCAAATTGAAAAGGTATCTAATGTAGAGATGCATCTTAATGTGCATATTATGAAAAGATGTGTTAACAATGTTCTTGTTCAAATAGTTGTCGATTCAGATTTGCTTGAAGAAAAACTCATGCTGGAAGTTTCAGATTGGGAGGATGATAGGCCAACCATTGTCATTCAGTTCGAGGACAGTCCTAAAAAAGAGCATCCAGAGATTACAAATGATGTTTACTTTTCTCCTCTTACTGATTCACAAGAAGCAACTTTTCATGTTTTTCATGATCCTTTGGACAATCTGTCGAAAGTATCAGGAAAGGGGGAGTTTCTTTTGTTTACCAGCATGATTTTTGGAATTAAGTTTCATTTTGGATTGCCAATGTTTATATCATTTTGTCTGTTTAAAGATGATTTGAGCAGAATTTTAGTGATTGGCCATCTCTTTGCTTGGCTTTATTGGAAATATCATATCATTTGAGTGAGAAGGTTGTGGATCAGTTAGTATAGGCAGCAGTTTGAATAAGCTCAGCTCTTTGAGAATTCCTTTCAGCGTTTTTGTTTCAATTATTAGATTTACAATATACATATAAGCTTGTTGGGAAAGCATGTGGTTTATTTTGTTTTATGTTTTACTTCAAAGTCTCAATCAAGGTCAAAATGAATAATCAACTAGTTTCCAGTCACTAAGGTGACGAACAGATCAAGATATAGTTTTTGGAATCAACCCAATGGATAAGGCACTGATTAGCGGATCTGAAATATATGAGGTTCTTAATACCTCCTCAGGAGATGCCGTACCCAGATGGAGCCACCTATTAGGACCCTATAATTATAGGGAAATCAGGGTTGTTGAATTACATATATTGGTTTGGATTGCAGGTCAAAAACAATGTTTTATCCTGCAAAGCTGGCGTTATCTCCTCAAATAAATTTTCCATTTTTTTGTCATTAGGTGAAAAGATGGTCATTAGATGAAGGATTCTTGTTATTTTTTAAGTTAAGTGCCTTTAAGATGAGTTTTAGACTTGTCTTTTCAAGAAATAAGTGGTTTGTACTTTGAATGTAAAAAATGTCAAAAATCATCTTTCGACAGCTAAGGGCTGGTTTTTATTGTGTTGTAAGCTGCCGAAAGTTCCCAGTTTCGGCAACTAAAAGGGTAGGTGTGAGGTGTTGTTAGCTGCCGAAATGCAGAAATTTTCCAGAATTCACAGAAAGTCAAAATTCGACTTGGTTAAAGTGTATTTAGGAGAATATGATGACTATTACTCAAATATATTATAAGATATCATCCATGAGTGCAGGTGGCACTTCATTTCATCAATAGAAACATTCTAGGGATCAAATCCTAAAATGTAGGAATATGACTAGATTTGGAAATCTGGATTTTCCTGTTTTAGTCACTTTCTTTGGAGACAGATTTTGATCATATGGAAAGGTATTTTTGGAAAATGAGAGAGGTTTTTTACAAGAACGATATTCTCTTCAAAAAACTCTCTCATGTTTCCAAAATCCATTTTTCTTTGAGAGATATAGGTCAATATTTTAGCTGCATATTTCCATAAATTTCTGTCTTTTCCAGCCACCTCACAAACTTGGATTTGAGATAGGAAAAGAGGTTATCAGATCCATATTTTGAGGATCTTGAAACTAATTTGTAAAGATTATTTAAGCTCACAGAGGCAAGATTGTTAGGGGTCGGACTTTGAGGAACCTATTGAAGGGATACTTTCCCAATTATTGTAATGAGCTCATAGAGCCTCTCTTCTTTCAAATCTGCAGGGGTACAAGATCATATTGTTTCAGGATTCATGTTCCATGGCTATTGGTGAAGTGATTCTCCTGTAAATTGTCTCTCTGTTTCCATATTCTTTTCCTTTCCTTATTATCTTGCAGAAGTTTTAAGAACAGAATTTGTTGAAAGATACACTCTGATTCTTGTTGGGGATAACATAAATGTTTTCTTTTGATATTTAGTGGCAGAATTCTTCATTGATCTGTTGTTAAATTGATCTTTTCTCTTTTCTTCTATTTCACTTCATTCAAATTTACTAGATCTAGTAGTATGTCTACCTTGCCCTATTTCACTTGAGATTCATACTTTTGCAAATTGATCACCTCGGCCTCTTTGACTCCATAGCCCAATGCTTTTCCCGTGTTGTTCAAACCAAGCATTTAAAAAAACAAACCCAAATCTATCATAACTATCCTAACATCCATACTCAAACAAATTTATATTAAACAGAGAGATCCCTCTCTGAGTTTAGGAGTGCTAGATCCTAAGCTCCAAAGTAGTTTTGATGTTGCCTCTGTGACTGCCTTCACATCCTTGGGACAATTACAGAGTGCTAACAGAATAGCGACCATACTGGGGAACTTTCTCAAGTGGTGCACTTCAATTTCAGATCTGATCACTGATGGTGGATAGTGATCGGGCACATGAAGGTTGAAATATTCACCTGGTGACTCTAAACAGAGGTTCACATTTTTCGAGAAGACTCTACTGGTAGCCGGATCCAGAAATCAAGATGAGTTGGAAAAAAGAACACAGGTATGATCCTATGGATAGATCTAGTGTTCCTAGTTTTCTAAAACCTATGCCCTGTGTTAATTGGTTGAATTATCTTCCATTATTTAAAGATCGGAAGGGAGATGATGTTGTTATGCATTTGTTCAAATTTCATTCGCATATACGCAAGCTTGGGGTTAAATTTCCTGAAGATTGTTTAACAAAAATGTTCATGGAAACCTTAGAAGATAAAGCTAGATCTTGGTATGAAGGTTTTCCATTTGCAAGTTTGTGTTCTCTTAAAGATTTTCATCCAATCTTTTATGAGCATTTTAAGGAATTTGGTCTTCCCTTGCCTTGGGTTGAAAAATGTTGTGCATATTTTGAAGATTTCTTCCAATATTTGGTAAATATGTATGGTGATGAAGAAAATATAGATGATGAGATTAAAGAAGCGTTGTATGAATTTTCATCTCAATGGCAAGAACAAAGAATAGAAGGGGCTTGTTGCCATGATTGTCAAGTGCATTTTCACCAAGCAACAATTTTTGCAGCTAAAGATGACAACATCAACACTATAGTTATTTCAATGGAAGAAGATCAGATTGAAGAACAATTGCTTCTTACTAATCAGCAAGTGAAGGTAATTGAGCATATTGTTGAACATTTATTTGTTTATTTACAACAATCTCATGAACATAAAATAGAAGCCAGCTGCCATAATAATCAGGAAAATTCTCAGATATTAGTTTCTTCCTTGGTTGCCGATGAAACAAGACATCATACTATTGAAAGCCATGTTTCTGCATTCAAATTTGATGTAAGTTTGCAGTAGTCATGATTTTCTTTTATCACACAAGATACATATGACAATGGTCATTTCTGTTTCCCTCTACTCCTTGATGAAGATCCTAATTCTGAGTTGGTTTGCAATAAGATTCCTGAGAGTCATCAGTCATCCATTGATTTCGAAAGTAATGAGCAGCAGGTTTGTTTCCTAGAACTTAATGATCAACCTGTTCAGCAGATTTTAAATAAGCAAGGAAAAGAAGAAATAGATAGTCAAATGCTTTATACTTCTTATGAGGAACTAATGGATGAAAGACAGATTTTAGATCCTTTTAATGATTCTTATTCTCAAGAATGTGAGGATGCATCCCAAGAAAATCAAATTAAAAAAGGTATCTAATATTGAGATGCATCTTAATGTGCATATTATGAAACGATGTGTTAACAATGTTCTTGTTCAAATAGTTGTCGATTCAGATTTGCTTGAAGAAAAACTCATGCAGGAAGTTTCAGATTGGGAGGATGATAGGCCAACCATTGTCATTCAGTTGGAGGACAGTCCTAAAAAAGAGCATCTAGTGATTACAAATGATGTTTACTTTTCTCCTCTTGCTGATTCACAAGAAGTAACTTTTTATGTTTTTCATGATCCTTTGGACAATCTGTCAAAAGTATCAGGAAAGGGGAAGTTTCTTTTGTTTACCGGCACAGGTTTTGGAATTAAGTTTCATTTTGGATTGCCAATGTTTATATCATTCTATCTGTTTAAAGAGGATTTGAGCAGAATTTCAGTGAGTGGTTATCTCCTTGCTTGGCTTTATTGGAAATATCGTATCATTTGAGTGAGAAGGTTGTGGATCAATTAGTATAGGTAGCAGTTTGAATAAGCTCAGCTCTTTGAGCATTCCTTTCAACGTTTTTGTTTCAATTATCAGATTTATAGTATACATATATGCTTATTGGGCAAGCTTGTCGTTTATTTTGTTTTTTGTTTTACTTCAAAGTCTCAGTCAAGTTCAGAATGAATAATCTATTGGTTACCAGTCACTAAGGTGACGGACAGATCAAGATACAGGTTGTGGAATCAGCCCAATGGATAAGGCAATGATTAGCAGATCTGAATATATGAGGTTCTTGACACCTCCTCAGGAGCTACCATCCCCATATGGAGCCGCCTGTTAGGACCCTATAATTATAGGGAAATCAGGGTTGTTGAATTATATATATTGGTTTGGATTGCAGGTCGAAAAAAATGTTTTATCCTGCAAAGGTGGCATTATCTCCTCAAATAAATTTTCCAATTTTTTTTTCATTAGGTGATAGGATGGTCATTAGAAGAAGGATTCTTGTTATTTTTTAAGTTAAGTGCCTTTAAGATGAGTTGTAGACTTGTCTTTTCAAGAAATAAGTGGTATGTTCTTTGAATGTAAAAAATGTCAAAAATCAGCTTTCGATAGCTAAGGGATGGTTTTTATTATGTTGTAAGCTACCAAAAGTTCCCAATTTCGGCAAGTAAAAGGGTAGGTGCGAGGTGTTGTTAGCTGTCGAAAGTGCAGAAATTTTCCAGAATTCACAGAAAGTCAAAATTCGACTTGGCTAGAGTGTATTTAGGAGAATATGATGACTATTACTCAAATATATTATAAAATATCATCCATGAGTGCAAGTGGCACTTCATTTCATCAATAAAAACATTCTAGGGATCAAATCCTAAAATGTAGGAATATGACTAGATTTGGAAATTTGGATTTTCCTGTTTTAGTCACTTTCTTTGGAGACAGATTCTGATCATATGGAAAGTTATTTTTGGAAAATGAGAGATTTTGTTTACAAACATGATCTCCTCTTCAAAAAATTCTCTCGGTTTTCCAAAATCTATTTTGATTTGAGAGATATAGGTCAATATTTGAGCAGCATATTTCCAGAAATTTATGTCTTTTCTGGCCACCCCACAAATTTGGATTTGAGATAGGAAAAGAGGTTATCATATCCATCTTTTGAGGATCTTGAAACTAATTTGTAAAGATTATTTAAGATCACAGAGGCAAGAGTGTTAGGGGTCGGACTTTGAGGAACCTGTTGAAGGGATACTTTCCCAATTATTGTAATGAGCTCATAGAGCCTCTCTTCTTTCAAATTTGCAGGGGTACAAGATCATATTGTTTCAGGATTCATGTGCCATGGCTATTGGTGAAGTGATTCTCCTGTAAATTATCTCTATGTTTCCATATGCTTTTCCTTTCCTTATTATCTTGCAGAAGTTTTAAGAACAGAATTTGTTGAAAGATACACTCTGATTCTTGTTGGGGATAACATAAATGTTTTCTTCTAATATTTAGTGGCAGAATGCTTCATTGCTCTGTTGCTAAATTGATCTTTTCTCTTTTCTTCTATTTCACTTCATTCAAATTTACCAGATCCAGTAGTATGTCTACCTTGCCCTATTTCACTTGAAATTGATACTTCTACAAATTGATCACCTTGGCCTCTTTGACTCCATAGCCCAATGGCTTTCTCGTGTTGTTCCAACCAAGCATTTAAAAAACCAAACCCAAATCTATCATAACTAGCCTAACATCCATACTCAAACAAAGTTATATTAGACAAAGAGATCCCTCTCTGATTTTAGGAGGGCTAGATCCTAAGCTCCAAAGCAGTTTTGATGTTGCCTCTATGACTACCTTCACAGCCTTGGGAAAATTACAGAGTGCTAACATAAGGAATGTCCAAATGATGAAGAGAGAAGAATATTGTGAAAAATTGGAGCAAGAAGTTGTCTCATTGAGGAAGAGCTTAAGAAACTCTCAAGTGTCAAAATACTTAACACATCTTGGATGCATGGGTGAAACTTCATACAAAGAAGATGAAAATACCTACAAGAAGTTTGAAGAAAGATCTACACAGGCAATTGATGAGAAGCGGACCAGTATACCAGAAAGAAGGAATGATTACAAAAGAGATGAATATCCAAGAAGACCTCCTACCGTCAGGAATCAAAGAATATTCAATCAGTATGAAGGAAACTACAAAAGAGTAGATCATGAACCCAGATGGACTACATCACAAAGAAGGCCACTTACTCCAAGGTATCAAAATTTCTTTCTTGGTCATTGTTATACTTGAAAAAAAATTGGACATAAGGCAATTAATTGCAGAATCAATGAAAGGAAAAAATATGCAAGAAACATGAATGGTGTAAATAGAAGATATGGAAATAATCATGGATTTGTCAATAGAAGTTATAATTCATTTTCCCCATTGATGGACAAAAATATTGTATGCCACAAATGTAATTATCTTGGTCACAAAGCACGAGATTGCAGATATATGAATGAAGATGTCTCTATGCCAACCACAGTATGGAAAAGGAAAGATATTCCAAACAATGAATATTGTCGAATAGAATTAACCATTAAAGAATGTAAAGAAGAAGATGAATGGTACATAGACAGTGGATGTTCTTCACACATGACTGGGGATCAAGATAAATTCATCAGCTTGAAGAGAAAGGGTGGCAATGTTGCATTTGGAGATGACTCATCTGCCAAAATACTTGGAGAAGGTGTAGTAGAGCTTGGAAGAAAAAAAATAAAAGAAACGAATGTCCTATTGGTTGAATACTTGAAGCATAATCTACTCAGTGTTAGTAAAATGTGTGATCAAGGATACACTCTTACGTTTAACTCCTGAAAATGTAAAATTAGAGAAAATAACGCAGGAAGATTGGTTGCAAATGAAACAAGAATAACGAACAACATATACATCATAGACATGAATACGAGAGAGAATACAGAAGCCACACAAAAGGATTCCAAGGAAGAAAAAGTCCCAAAGACCAAAAATAAGGATGAAGTATTATTGAGTGTCACATGTTCAGGGGGAGCAGCCCCAAAGAAGAAGGTTACCTTTTGCCATTAAACTCAAGGGTAGGATCCCTGCCCTTTTCCATTGATTTCAAAGGGGGAGATAAATTGGGATCATGATGATAGGGGGAGCATGAGTGTTTACATCAATGACAAAGGGGGAGATTGTTGGAAGATTGGTTGTTGTCATTGATGTCAACCCTAGTCATTGGTTTTGGACCGCAAGATTGATGAAGGTATTTGGACATGAAGGACAATGCACATGCATATAAAACACCCATGGATGGATATTATACATCATGTTGTTTCCAATGGTATGTGGCACGTCATGTGGATCCTCATGGTTGAGGAGAAATGAATTTTTGAAGATGACAAAGTGAATTGAAGAAGGAAGTACATGTAGGCCCTAAAGATAATTAAAGAAAAGAATTACAAAATAAGAAAGTGTCAGGTTGGCCCTAATGTTAAAAGGAAGTGAAATAAATGGTATAAATAAATATCATTATACATTCATTTGATACACAAGTTAAATTTTAGAGGAAATCAGAACTAAAGAAGGTCGGATTTCAAGGGAGGATGAAGTCTTTTGGTGATGTGTTCTAAGGAATGTTATTTTCAGGTGATCTTACCATTTTCACTATAGCTTTTTTTATAGAACGATTCAGATAGTGAAATTTCAATGGTATTGAGAAGACATATCAAGGTACCTATGGTAAAAGTTTCAGCTCTTTATTCGCTATAATTATGGATATACACTCTGTGGAAGATAGGGTTTTTACCAGTCCTGAAGCTAGTCAATAAACAGGTGTTCCGGGTAAAATAGTGATAACTCCTTCATATAGAATCCAAATGAAGTGGGACCAATTTAATTGGAAACATTACGGACTTTAGTTTCTTTTGTGCGAGTTTCAGAATCTGATGTTAAATATTGAGCGCAGGGAATTCTGTACAAGTCCTCTCTCCTGAATAAACCAGAATTGAATAAAGTCTACCATTATTTCTATAACTTCTTTTTGGGGAGGATTCAAGGAGTGAAACTTGGAGGAGTTTCAGATAATAAATTGAGTAATATTATCTATAGGATTAGTATTCCAATAATTAAAGAATTACAGAAGTTGAATAAGTCTCAGGAAGCATTATGAGGCTCTATGTGATGGTTGGTTGATGGTGATGATTTAATGTAAAGTTTTATTATCTCTCATATATTCTTGGGTGGAAGGAAGGGGAAAGGATGAAGATATCAAAACTCTCTTGATATTGGAGGATTGTATCTTCCTCTTGGAGTTTTATCCCTCCCTTTATATTTGGAAGTTGTAGCTAACTTTGGAAGTCATTACTTCCCTTGAATAATAACTATTGATTATTTCTCATATATTGTGCATGGTTTATTGTGGTGTATTGGTGTAACTCTTATACTATTGTTCATTTCATTGGATATAATTGAATGGTTTAAGTATAAGTTGAAAAAAAAAAAAAATTTACTTGATACTGATTCACCCCCCTCTCAGTATCAACAGTTTGTGTATTTCTTTCACTTGGAGAACGCCCTCTCACTCCACAAGAAAAATTGGTTGGTTTCCTCACTCTCCACAAGTCATTCATTCCTTTGGGTCACCACTTCATTGATTCTTGAGTGTGTGAACTTATTGGTTGTGCTCCCACTCGCCCACAAGTCAAATTTCCTCCCGTGGGGCGCATTTTTTCTTACTAGCTATTTTTCCACTCACCCACAATTCGAATTCCTCCTGTGGGGTGCATTTTTTCTTACTAGCTATTTTTCCACTCACTCACAAGTCATATTTTTCCATTCGGGTTGTGTTTACATTGCAAATTGGTGTTTTTCCAATTCCTTATAGGTCGCACATCGAGTTATAAGTGGTTGTTGGGTGACCCCACTTAAGCTAGTCGATTCTCCTTTTTCCTAAGTCGATTTCAATATTTCCTTGATCGAATTAATGTCATCCGGTCAATTTGTTCTTTGTTAATCGATTTCATAGTTGCTTGGTCGATTCCTTATTTGGTTGAGTGATTACTCTTACCCACAAGAATCATGGTCATAAAATTGCTATAGATGAGGCCATATGATGACCATATGGGCCATACATAGTGGCATGATGTTGTCTAATGGCTTAGTGTTTGGGAGAAGTCAGGGGAAGCAAATCTTGTAGAATTTCAACATAGTGCATGGTGTTTGTATTCCCAACCATCATGCATTGATTTCTTCTTTTGTATGAGTACATAATTCATTGCAACGCCTCAATGTTGATAATCCTTTGGCTACTAAAGTCATACACCATTTGTTGTTGGAATGTTGTGGAGAAAACGTTGATAGTATCATTGTAGAAAACATTGATAATCTCACTATAGACAACAATGGTGATTAGCTATCATAGTTAAAACCAAGCATATGAATAAATCTCCATTTCCTTGTTTTCCCTTAAGGAAACCATTGAGGATAGAATTTTAGTGGATGCAATGCATTGTGTGAAGCATGAAAAAGTAAATTGAAAAACTCAAAAAAATTTGTAGGTGTATACACTTACTAATTCCTTATGAGAAGGATGACCTTAGAAAAAATTGAAGGTCCATTCTAACTTGGTTGAGTTCTACATATTCAGAGAGAAAGATATAAGTGAAAAATATCTATCTAGAGGAGCAATGACTTGTATTGGAAAATTGAGTCAAACTCTAAGTTGATCTCATTCAGACTTCTTGTGGTTTCCTTTCACAACACATGGTGTATGTGAACTAGTCTTATTGTGTGCACACAACTTTGAGAATAGAGAACTAATGGAGGCCTTGCGGCCAAGAGAAGACCTAGTATTTGTATAGGGAAAAGGAACATGATTAGCATCCTTGATGAAGAAAAGGCACTATGTACAAGCTTGAGAGAAGAGAAAACATAGATCAGAAGTAATTCTACAAATGATCTTTGTTGGTGAAGCGAGTAGGCTATGAGTCCCTTGTTTACAGATCACTTTCTTGGATATTTTTTGAAGATTGTTTGATGGAAATAGAGAAGGTAGGAACGTAAATGCAAAGAAAAATAAGATCGAATGGATTTGAATCTTTTATGGACCAAAAACTTGCAAACTGGGGAGGTGTGATCTGAATTGGATCCTTGTAAAAAAAAAAATTCTAAACATTGAAATAAGTATTTAATTTTTTTTGGCAAAGTTGAGGAAATCCCTTAAAATTCACTTGGAAGTTGAAACAAACCATTGTGATGGTTGGCCTTCTAAGGTAACTCATTAAAAATCAAGGCTATAGAGAAGAGAGCCTGGAATGGAAGAGAATATAGCAAAGACTAAGAGGAAATGAAGAAGGAAAGTTATAGAGGGGAGAGCTCTAAGAGGCAGTCAACTCAAATATCATAAAACAAGGGAGATATTGTGCTTGGCCATGCATGAGAAAAGATTGTTGTTGAGTTCAATCCACCTATAAGTTTTTTTTTTTCTAGTGAATAAAAATGCATAATGTTTTCTATGCATATCTCACCCTTTTTTTAATCAATTCCTTTTAATGAAAATCCCCTAGAACTTGGTTTTTCCATTTGGATTTCCAGTGTAAAAAAAATATGTATGTTTTCTCATGGTGTTAATGGCTATGTATACTTGACATAGTTTTGGTTTTGATTTTTTCTTTCATTTTATGTAAACCATGACAACTATAACATAGATACATTTTAATCCTAGCTTTGTTCACTGGTTTAAATGTTTGGTTGAGTGTATTGCTAGTTCATTGTTTAACCAGATTCTATAGTCAATCTTACAATTTCTTCTTGCTTGGTGTTAATTATTTGGTGGGGTGTTTGTAGAAGTACACAACATTTCAATTAGTTCCAATACCATACACTATAACATTATTGTATTAACCCATTATTCACTTATTTGATCATTGGAGAATAGCTACAACCTTGCCACATATCTTTCATTTGATATGTGGAGATAACTTGTAGCTTAAGAACATATTTAAAGAGCCTACGTTGAACAAAGGTATGTCTTTATCAGAATTGTTTGGAAGTTACATGGTGGTCATCTTGGTTTGTCAACGTTTCAGATCATTTAACCAAATTCGTCATCAAGACAAGCAATTTGACTATTTGTCCTAATGATGTCTCTGGTTAAATGATATGAAACATTAACAAACCAAGATGACCATTGTGGAAATTATAAAAAATTATGATAACGATTCCCACAACAAAAATCTCAAAATAGAGGTACGTGTGTTAAAACAAGCAGCCAAGTAGTGAACCAAATATGAAATAGAGCCATTATTTTTTATGGTTGTTTGTTTTTTAACAATAAAGGGGTGGGAATTATATTAAAATAAAAAGCACTAGAAAGTGCTTGAGGAGATATGGAGTGTCAAAATGAGGAGGCGAGAAAAAGTTTTTCTTGTCCCAAGATCATACATATCAGATTGTTGCACATAGAGTAATTTTAGAGTTGCATATTATCCAAAAAGTCTATCTAAATATACCCTATAGAAAGTATCCAAAATGCAAATACAAAAACAATTCATATGATATAAGAGAGGGAAATAGACCATCTAAAATTCAAAATCCATGGCTAGAACCTAGAGTTGGGTTGTTCAAATCCAACATAGGAGCTTGTTTCATTGGTGAAGATGTCGTGATCATTCCAAGGAGAGGAGATAAGAGGAGGTTGAAGGAAGAGAACTTCCAATTGAGACTAGAGAGCCTTGGATTCATCCTAAAGATGATGAATTCTTTGTCCCTACTTCACTGATATTTCTATAATCATGAGCACCTAAGACGATAATCCACTAAATTGGAGTTGTAGTGAATGGACTAAAGTACACAGGTCGCCCAAATCCTCCTTAATCGTGTCCATACGCTTTAGACATTGACCAATAAAACCCCTTGCCATGAGTTCCAGTAGACACAGAAGGTGGTGAAAAAACTAGGGAGAAACGACTGAATAACATTGAAAGGTGAATATCACCAGACTAAGAGTGCCATAGTGCTCCAAGGAGGTGAGCCATAAACAAGAATTCACACAAGTGTGTGCTTATGCGAGCAACCTGGAGCCTAATCTCAACTCCCACCTAAATCCATGATTACAAGTATAGGCTATCATATCCACGATGAGGCTATACATCCCACATGAGCTCGAGAGTAATGGGGAGAGTGAGTGATAAGAGGGCGTAGTATCGGAAAATTTAAAGCAGTCGAGGGGCGACGAGTGAATAACATGTGGAGCCGTGGAATTTGCATGTCATGTCTTTGTGTTTGGTTGAGTGATGGAGATATGCCCTATGTGAATTGTATCATGAATCCTTGAGTTTAAAACTATACGAGGGTCTCGATGAGAGAATATGCCCCCTATTTTTGTCATTATGAACTTTAGAGGGGGTCATGGGATAGGAGAGAAAGATAGGTTCTTATTGACCATGATGATGTTCAATGGATGTCGAGTAGCTTGATTTGCAAGACGATCTTCATGCATGTTATTAGAACGAGGAACATGGAAGAGATCAATCTTGTTGAAGGTCTTAATTTCGTGGTGAATTCTAAGAGCAATTTATTTGAGTTGAATGTTATTTAGGAGTGTACTTGATTATTACTTTAGAGTCTCCTAGCACTGTGAGAGTGAGAATACCCCGAGTATTAGCTAGAGATAATTCTTGTAGAATCGCATAAGCTTCTGGTTGGTTATTGAATGCCACCCCTATACTCCATTCATAAGATAATTCTACTTTTCCTCTAGAGTCTTGAAGAACCCCACCCGCTCATGTCATCCTATTTTTTATGCTTGTTTTTTATTAGCAATAAAAAAAAATATTTATTTCCACAAAAATCCATATTAACGAAACAAATAAGCCACAAGCCTATAGTTTATGGATCACCTCCACCCTATTGAGTATCACATATCCTAGCTTTTTGAAAATGGACACATTGTCCTTCAAAAATATTGTTAGATAATCTATATTATTTTTATTGTGAGATCATATTTTTTTCCCAAATAAATAATTTTTAACTTTGGTGAGTTTTTTTAACATATTCACATCACACTTTTAAATTTAAAAGTCCAAATTTTCCTCTTAAAAATTAGATTAACCTTCAACATAATTGAAAATCATTACATTTAACTAACAATAGTTCCTAAAACTATAAATAAACGCGACATATCTATGAACCATTATATATATATATATATATATATATATATCATCATCATCACTATATTTAAAAACTAAATTAACAATAACTTTATTGCAAAATAAAAATAACATCTTACTATATTACTGCAAAATGAAAAACCAAATGGACAATATCTTTTATAGCAAAAATAAAAGGTAACATCATTTCGATTTTTACATCTTTTATTGCAAAAATAAAAGGCAACATCAATTTCGATTTTACATATTGTATATTTTCAGTTGGCGATTTGGCAATGGGCACACTTGAAAAGGAAGTCTTCCATATGTGTTAAGAGTTTTATATTGAGAACTCAACTTTTATCTTTATTTGATGTCCTTTGAAATTTATTTTTACTTAGAGTTTTATATTGAGAACTCAACTTTTATCTTTATTTGATGTCCTTTGAAATTTATTTTTACTTTGTTTTGATATCCTTTGAAATTTGTAAGAGATTATTTACTTTAAATATATCTCATGAGTACATTTCCAACTACCTATTTCTACTTATTAGTGAATATTAATTATAATATCAAATTTAGTGAATATTAATTATAATATCAAATACAAAGGGTCACTTTCATTGTCACTTTCATTGGATAAAGATTGAATGCATCACAAAATGCATTAAAAACAACCACCTTTAATAGCATATCCCCTCATTAGGTAAAAACACATTGTAGGTTGTATTTGTTAAAGTTGTAAAAGGAAGAGAGGATTGAGGTGTGCTTTATTCGTTAGGGTTTTTCTTAGTGTAGTCTATACTCTCTCTATTTGGGTTAGGGTTTTTTTCCAGATATATTTGAATTTATGATGTTCCTTATTTCTTTTGATTTTATCATTAGGGTATTGTTTTTGTTTTCTAATGTAAAGTTCATTGTTGGTGTTGTTCGAGTAAAGTTTTCTCTATTAAGATCAATTATTACTTGGTTGGGTTTGAGGGAGAAAATATTTACAACTCTTGTTTTGCTCTACTCCCTTAGGTGTTAAATCATTTAAGTGTGTTTTATTTTTTACTGAATTCTATCATTCCAACTCACCCTGAAGGCTAATTCATAGTTGAAAATCTTGTTGTATCCTCAAGAGTCTCCTTTGCCTTGAATGTTGTAGATCATGTTGTTTTCCACAAGATCCATGGATTCATTTGTCAATTCAATGGCTTTTGAATGTATCTTCTATATATCCATCAACGGATTTTGTAATTATAAAGCCCTCTCTTAATTAGGAAGCCTCAATTTTCCAATGTGCTTGACGATTTCTCATTCTTGTGTTTGACTCTGCCAATGATAGAGAAAGCATGAATTAGTATTTATGAATCATGCAAGCTTATGCAACCTAGTTAGCTATCCAATGTTGAAATCTCTTCCAACCTAACCCAACCCAATACTCAACCATGCCACCTTCTCACAATAGCTTTCACAAAAAGGAAGATTCAACATTTCCCACTCTCTTCGAAGCCCATAACACCCCTTCAATGCTTATCTCTTATCACTCACATGAAACAACAACCCTTAAAATAAAAACATCATTCACATGAAACAACAACCCTTAAAATAAAATCCCTTGTGTAAGAACAACCCTTGAAATGAAACCATTGAATCCAAATAATTACAAGCACGAGTAATGTAAGAATAAGAATATTCTAGTGGAATGAGGGTAAAGAGATAGAAAGTAGCTCATATGTCGACAAGAAAAATGTCTATACAACATTATAGAAGGGGGTGAAATTGAGTAGCCTTCATCACAAAGTGGAGAAGGAGAAGACTGAGTTGTTCTCTATCAATATTCATATTAAGAAGAACAAGGTTTATGCATTGTTTGATTATGGTTCACAAGCCAACCTTGTTGTAAAGGGCCTAGTAAGTAAGTGGTTTAGAGACACATGATCACCCTCGGTGATCCATGCCCTCAAGGATGGGTGAGTAAGGATGTAGAGTTAAAATCTACCAAATTGTGTAAGCTAAGATTTATTACTAGTGCAAATTCTATTAATGAAATATAGGTCAATGTAGTACTAACCACTTGATGTCTATAATGTAGTATCTGGTAGTTCCCTACATGTATATGAGGGATGTGATCTTCATGAGAAGGGAAAACCAATATTCCTTGGTCAAGGATGATAATATTTTATCATATATGAACATAATGGAAGTATAAGATGTCTTTGGTGAGTGACCACCAAGTTCAGAGATTGATCAACTCAAATAAAAAGTATATACTTCTTTTCTTGAGACATAATTAGAAATACACCGAGTTAAAATATGAAAACCTCTTTGGAAGGATGTGCAAAAGAACATAAGTCACAATTAGAAGAGAATTTATAGGCATATAGAGAAGTTTTCTAGGAGCCAAAAGGTATGCCCACCCAAGAGGGAAGTTGAGCATAGGATACAATTACTAACATATTCATCATGATCGGACAAAGGATTGTACAAGTTATCCATATTAGAGATAGACTAGTGAAGAAATAGTGGCAAGAGTTGTTGAATCAAGGAGTCATAAGACAAACTATCTCACCATGTGATTCCCCTATATTTTTAGTACCAAATAAGGATATGACTTGGAGAATGTGCATTGACTACAAAACTCTAAAAAAGATCACTCTCAAGAATCAATACCCTTTGCCTCGAATTGATGACTTGTTAGATCAACTACAACATGCTAAGTACTTCACAAGTTGAATTTGAAATCTTGATATCATCAAGTTCAAATCAAGGAAGAAGACACTAGAAAGTCTTCCTTCAAAATGAAGTAGGGTTTGTACAAATGGTTAGTCACACCTTTTGGTTTGAGAAATGCATGGACTACTTTTATGCAATTAATGAATGATGTGTTGTGCCCATCTATAAATTTGTATGTCATAGTATATATGGATGACATTTTGGTCTTTAGTTTTACTTTGGAGGAGGAGGAGTATGTTGTACATCTAAAGTAGGTGTTAAAGACGATAAGGAAACATCAACTTCTAGCAAATGTAAATAGTGTGAATTTGCTAAAATATAGTATCGGTTTACTTGACCAAAATATTAATATTACATGACCAAAATATTAGTAAAGGTGAATTAAAAATTGATGTTATAAAGATAGAGACCATCCTTAAATGACCCACACCTAATAATGATATTCTTAAGTACATTATTTACAATAACTAATCTTTATAAGTATTTGTAATTATGGGTGATATGAAAGAAGCTAATTTCATTTGAAATATGTCCTGGTGTAAAAGGATCCATAAAAAATGATGTCACAATTTCGCATAAAGTTCTAAGCTTCAAGCTTCTAAATGTATTATCCCAAAAAAAATGTTCCACAAAATCTATCTCTGGCTTCTCACGTGTATTATCCATATAAATTTTCCACCAAATCCATTTGTCTAGGGTCTAATCACATGCACAATATATATTGAACTTTTTTGGAGTAACTTAAAATACCTTTTATTTTAAGGTGAGGGGAGAGTAGCTTAGAATACCTTGGGCATGGAAGGGTGTATTTTCATTCGTGTAAATGTGGACATTAGGATGTGATTGATAATGAAGAGGTATAAATTATATTTTAAAACACAATTTCCTTTTTTTTCTAAGATTACTTGTAGAATAATAAAGTATTATTGTGAATATTGTAAAGTTGAATATACTTAAATTAGGGTTCACTTAAAACTAATCCATTTCTTACTACATTTATCCAACATCGAGGCATTGTTTACTTTGATGGTACTTTGGACTCGAAGGGAAATAGAGAAACTAATCTTCTTTAAAAGGTTGACATTTGAGAACATTTACTAGAAATTTAAATTTAGTGTAAACCAAAACATTTGATATAATAGCTCCTAAGATAATGAAAGGGAAAATATGTCAAATCAAAGTTTTTTTTTAACTAATAGAAAAACAAAAATAACTAATAACATTGTTTTTTTTGTTTTTGTTTTTTTCATCTTGAGACAAACTCATCTGGTTTTTGGGGGGAGCCATTTCATTTGAATTTGGGAAAATGAAATAAATAAGAAACCTGATTGGGATCACTATAGAGCCTTTGGAAATTGGAAAATGGTTTTGAAGTGACTTCTTGAAACTCTCATGGTTCTAAAATATAATTTAGATTAAAAAAAAAATTAAGTTTTCATGATATTTATTAGTAAAGAAAATGACATTGTAATAATAGTTTGTGTTGAAGGTAAGTTAAGGATTTTGGTATTCAATATGGCTTTTACTGTGCATTAGTTTGTGTTTGATTTTCAGTATTTTTTTTCTTTTGACCGTGTATTAGTATGCGTTTGACTTTTCGTAATTTTTTTCTTTCCAAATTTTTACATAGGAAAAAAATAGTTATTTTTTTCTTATTTAAATTGATTGTTAGAAAAAAAAGGATCATTGAGTAATAAAATAAAACAAATGCGGAAATAAAACTTAGAAGATACACAATGCAATAGAGACACGGATATACATGGCTCACCTAGTGTGGGCTACATCCACCAAAGAAATTGTTAGGTCATTCCTTTTTATTATCCAACAAAATGAAGGGATACAACCTACAACACACCCTTTGTAACTTCATTTTCTTTCTCTCACAAACTCTTCTTTCAAAATGAAATATTCGCAATAATACATAGTCTCAATACAACTCCATGATAAGAGAGGGTTTCCTTCTAAGGAAAAAAAACATAAAAATAACTTATATTGTCGAATCTACGACCTTATAATGAATGGTCCAGATTGACTATGAAATTACAATATTTTACAAGGCAATTTTTCTCAATATTTCACTTCGGGGGCGCTGCCCTTGAATCCCCTTCCAGGGGAGGGCTACAAAAATTATCGTCGCCCCCTCCACCCTGAACCCCCCTGGCAATAATTGTGGGGGGGGCAAGACCCCCCACACCCCCTTATTAGGGAATGAGGTCCAAGCACGGCTGAAACAAACCTCTGAATCAGGAAGATAATCAAGCTCCACAACCAACAATCTCCCACTTGGAGACTAATCACAATAACTCCATTCTCGTTGTACCTGCTAGACTATACTCCACCTTGGACTTGGAAAATTTCTCATCTTCACCTTCATGCTTGAAGATCAACTGAAACTGAACAGGAACTCAGTTTCTCCCTGGTTACTCCCTTTGTTAACATGTCTATAGGATTCTGGCTAGTATGTATCTTTTCCAACTTCAAATGTTCATCTTCCAAGATGGATTTTATGAAATGGACTTGAGATGTATATTCTTAGTCTTTGAATGGAATTTTGAGTTCTTTGCAAGATGAATGGCACTCTCATTGTCATAATAAAACATGTTATTCTCCTTCTTCTTTCTCAATTCCTCCATAAACCTATGTAACAAAATCATTTCTTTACTAGCCTCTGTAACAGCAATATTCTTTGCTTATGTTGTTGAAAGTGCAACAACCTTTTTTAGTTTTGAAATCCAACTTACTATTGTTCCACCTATAGTAAAAACATACCCTGTGGTGCTCCTCCTGCTATCTTTATCACATGCCATATCTAAATCAACATATCCATGTAGAACAATGTATCAACCTCCAAAACATAATGCATAAGTAGAAGTACCTCTCAAATACCTGAGAATCCATTTTACTACCTCCCAATGTTCTTTACCTGGATTGTTCATATACCTGCTCACAACTCCCACTGCATGTGCAATATTTGGTCTTGTGCAAACCATCGCATACATCAAGCTGCCAACTATTGATGAATAAGGGACCATGGACATGTATTCTATCTCCTCGTGTGTCTTGGGACATATTTCTTTAGTTAATTTGAAATGGTTGGCCAAATGTGTACTAACCGGTTTTGCATTCTGCATTCTAAACCTCTCCAACACCTTATCTATGTACTCAGCCTGAGACAATGCCAATTTGCAATTTTTCCCATCTCTTGTTATTCTCATACCAAGGATATTCTTTGCATCACCCAAATCCTTCATCGCAAATGAATTGGCTAATTTTTTCTTGAGCAAATTTATATCTTGCATATTAGACCCTGCAACAAGCATGTCATCTACATGCAATAGAAAGATAATATAACTTCCATTTTCTATCCTTTTAAAATAAACATTGTGATCAGAATGACATCTACTATAAACTTTTTCTATCATAAACCTGTCAAACTTCAAATACCATTTCCTTGAAGCTTGCTTTAGGCCATACAAGCTCTTCTTCAACCTGCATACCAAATTCTCCTTCCCTTTGACCTCATACCCCTATGGTCGTTGCATATAAATCTCTTCATTCAAATCCCCATGGAGAAAAGTTGTTTTTACATTTAACTATTCAAGATGCAAATCTTCTACTGCCACAAGACTTAAAATAGTCCTAATTGAATTCATCTTAACAACAAGAGAAAATATTTCATCAAAATCTATACCTTTCTTTTGTGCAAATCCCTTTACAACAAGTCTAGTCTTATGTCACTTTTTTCCTCCATCTTCTTCCTTCAACCTGTAAACCCATTTATTTTGTAATGATCTTTTTTCCTATAAGAAACTGAACCAAGTCCCAAGTCTGGTTATTTACCAAGGAATCCATTTCATCTTTCATGCCTTGCTCCCATTTCTTTTTAGTGTCTACCTGCATTGCCTCTTCATAACATTCTGGTTCACCGAAATCAGTGAACAATAAATAATACAATGAAGGAGAGTATCATTCAGGGGGTCTACTTAACCTGGTAGATCTTCTAACAACACTTGCAGGAGTTTGAGGTACTTGTTGCTCCTGTTGTTGTACATTTTGATTTTCTTGTACCTTTAGAAAAAAAAATTCAATGATCTCATCAAGCACTATGTATTCTGGTTTTTCTTTTTCTTGTTTCTTTCCCTGCACTTGATCTTTGTACATGAACTTCTCATTGAATATGACAACTCTACTACTAATTATTTTGCAATTTTCATAATCCCATAAGTGATAACCACAATCATTAACAATGTATCCAATAAAGGTACACTTCTTGGATTTTACCTTAAGCTTTAACCTATTTTATTTATCAATATGGACAAATGCTTCACAATTGAAAGTCTTCAAAAATGAATAGTTTACCTTTTTACCTGTCCATGCCTCCTCTGAAATGCCACCATCCAAAGGACTTGAAGGTCCTTTGTTTATCAAGTAAACAACAATGTCTACAACTTCTACCCAAAACTATAAGGGAAACCCTGCATGCAATCTCATACTCCTTGCACGTTCCATGATTGTCATGTTCATCATTTCTGACACGCCATTTTATTGTGGTGTTCCTAGAACTGTCTTCTCTCTACGAATACCATGGTATGAACATTAATCATCAAACTCCTTTTTGCAATATTCACCTCCATTATCTAATCTGATACACTTCAACATTTTTCATGTCTCATTCTCAACCAAAGCTTTCCATTTCTTAAAAGTGTCAAAAACATCAGTTTTTTTTTAATGCAATAAACCCAAGTTTTTCTAGTTGCATCATCAATAAAAGTAACATAATAACGAGAGCCACCAAGAGATGATACCTGATCCGGTACTCATACATATGTATGCACAAGCTATAACCTTTCACTCTTCTCTACTTTTCCAACTCTAAGAAATATGACTCTCTTTTGTTTTCCATAAACACAGTGCTCACATAAATCCAAATAATTTTGCTTAAGATCTGGGAACAAATTCCTTTTGTGAATTATTTGCATCCCCTTCTCACTCGTGTGTCCAAGACTATGATTCCAAAGAGTTGTATCCACTTCTGTAGAAGCTAAAGAGATAAAAGAATCAGTATTACCAGTACATAAATACAATGTACCTACCTTCTCTCCTTTTGTTATCACCAGTGATCCTTTGGTGACCTTCCACGCCTTATCTGTAAATATGGATATGTATCCTTCACTTGCCAACTGCCCTGTTGAAATTAGATTTTTCCTTATATATGGAACATGTATTACCTCTTTCAACAACCATTGGTTTCCATTCTTTTGCTTTATGTGTACCTTTCCCATTCCAACAATTTTTCATGGTGCATCATCACCCAAATGAACATGTCCAAAATCACCTTGAACATAATCTAGAAAATGTTTCCTATGGGGTGTGGCATGCAATGAAGCCCCTGAATCTACTACCTAAGACTCATAAATATTATCTACAAAAGAAATCAAATCATCTTGTAACACATTACCCGTTACATTTGCTTCCGGATTTTTCTCCCATTGTCCATCTCTTTGTTTCTTTGGAGCTCTGCAGTCTTTCTTCAGATGTCCTTTCTTTCCACAATTCCAACACTCTATTTTTCCTAGTTTGGATTTGGATTTTCCCTTCCTAGAATTCTTTTGGTTCCCTGAGCCCTTTCTTCTATCATTTTGTCTTCCCCTATTCTCCATGTTTAACGAGTTACCTTATGTCTCACCTGTGCTTTTCCGCTACATTTCCTTGCTAAGGATAACACCAACAACATCATCAAACTTTAGAGTGTTTGAACCAGAGACAAAGTTACTTACAACCATGACCAAGCCATTTCATCTTTCTGGAAATGAGCACAAGATTAGAAGATCCCTGACCTCATCATCAAAGTCCACTTTTACAAAACTTAGTTGATTAGTATACATATTAAATTCATTTAAATGATTTGCAACAGACCCACCTTCTGACATCTTCATATTAAATAATCGCTTCATTAGAAATAGCTTATTGGACGCCAAGGGTTTTTCATATAGTTTATCCAATGCATCCATCAAATCCTTCATTGTCTTTTCTTTCGAAATATTGAAAGCCATCGACGTTGCCAGGATCAATCCTATCATTCCTAGTGCATTTCTATCGAGAACCTCCCATTCTTCATCCTTCATGGTCATCAAATTCTTTGTTATTACACCCAATGGCAAGAATAGATCCTTCTGCTATAAATAATATTCCATATGCATCTTCCATAACTGGTAGTTTTTGTCGTTAAATTTATCGACCCTAAACTTTCCATCTTTCGCCATTTCTCCCACTCGAACCAGGAACCCTCTTTTCCTGCGAGTTACTTTTTTTTTCTGATACAAGTTGTTAGAAAAACAGGATCATGGAGAAATAAAATAAAACAAATGCAGAAATAAAACATAAAAGATACACATTAGAATAGAGGCACAAATATACATGGTTCACCCAGTGTGGGATACATCCACCAGATAAATTATCAAGTCCTTCCTTCTTATTATCCATCAAAATGAAGAGATACAACCTACAACACACTCGTTGTAACTTCCTCTTATTTCTCTCATAGTCTCCTCTCTCATAATACAATATTCAAAATAATACACAACCACAATACAATTCCATCATAAGAGAGGGTTTCCTTCTAGGGAAAAAAACCTTAAAAATAACTTCTACTGTCAGATTTGCGACCTTATAATGAACAATCCAAATTGACTACGAAATTACAATATTTTACAAGGAAATTTTTCCCAATATTTCGCTTTGGGGGCGCTACTCCCTAATCCCTTGCCAGGGGGGGCTACAAAAATTATCGCTACCCCCTCTGGACCCCCCTAGCGACATTTGTGGGGGTGAAATCCCCCCCACACCCCCCCATTAGGGAATGGGATCCAAGCACGACTGAAGCAAACCTCTGAATCAGGAAGATAATCAAGCTCCACAACCAACATTGATTTTATTGAACATACTATTGGTTGACAATATTTGACTTTCAGTAAAAATTTCCTTTGACCGTGTATTAGTTTGTGTTTGACTTTCAGTAATTTTTTCCTTTCCAAACTTTTACACAGGAAAAAAAATAGTTATTTTTTTCTTATTTAAATTGATTGTATTGAACATACTATTGGTTGAAAAGATGGAAGTCTTATTGCCAACCTCATCTTAGATAGCCTAAGTTTTTTGGGTCTATTATAACTCTTCCCTAAGTTTTTGGTATTTTATTATAACTCTTCCCTAAGTTTTTAGTCTTTTATTAGAAGTCTTTAAGTCTTTCACAAAATACATTTTCTACAGACTTAGATCTCTTTGAATGTCAGTTTGTCAGCTGATCTATGTATGCATTAAGTTTTGCCAGCACTCTATCACCTTTTTACACTGTCATAATGATGTTTTTCTCCACCATCATAGCCTTTGTCAACCGCCATAGAGTGTTTCATATATAGTGTTGAAGACACATTGTTCATGCGTTGGGGATAAAACATTGTTCCTGGGTTGAAGATAAATTTTCGTGAGTTGGCGATAAATCTTTCAGGCTGAAGTTGTTAGAAATTGTAAATCGGCCTTTTCTCCATTTTAGGTGCTTCGCAATCTAGTAATAACACAATTCCAACTTATTAGATAAATAAAAATTGGTATTTTGTTTCCTACAACATTAATCTAATGTTGTAAAGTAGATAATTTCATTTTCATTTATTCTCCTAGTTAGATGATTTTATTGTTTTTTTTTTGGTTTCCCATGCATATTGAAAAGCTATGACAGACAAAATATTTCCCCTAAAACTATAAATAAAACCAACTACCCTACCTGGTATCATCACCTAAAACTTAGACATTTCCCAATAAACTTATCCAAACTATTGTAACTATTGTAACTTGTAACAGACATACTATTTCAGTGAAGTTTTCCTTTCACAACCGTCTTCTTTGCATGCTCAATTCCAGGTCTACAATTTTGATATTAGTTACAGTACCAATTTCCCCCTTAGGATCACCCAATTAATAGTTCGAGCCTTAAAGGATGGATTAGATACATGGTGTCTTGGTTCTGACATATAATCTATGCTAAAGGACGTGAGTTGCAGTGGAAACAAGTTATGAAGTTCGAAACTAGGTGGTAGGTTTTTTATGCCACCAACAATTTTCTTTTCATTAACAATTTGTTCATTTGGTTGCTATATCGTACTCATAATAGCTTTAATAAAAATATGTTTTAGTACATCCATACAGTGAGCTTGGCACAACAAAATCAAAAGAATAATGCACAATTTCAAGAATGCAACTATAATATATTCTTAAGGCGTATTTACTATTGTACATATGACGCTAATAAGATTCTTTTGTATCTTCTCCTTTCTTGTTTTATCTATCAAAAGATGGTGGCTTGATTTTCCTCAACTCCCCTTTCAAGTTATCTAATCCATGTATCCTTCTCTGATGTTTGACCAGAGACATACATGGGCTGCCTATTGACCTTAAACATGCATATACTCTTCTGGTTGAATGCCCTGGGGAATGATGATGTCGATTCCTGCTAGATCTTTGTTGACTTACTTCTACAACATATCCAGGATTTGTAGTATCTCCTTCTGATATTTCATGATCCTTTCTTTATCAGCCCTATAGTTCTATACTTCTCTTTGCAGGCTTCTCATAGTTACAAGATCTTGCATGGCTCTTCTTCCATTAGACTCAGTGTCAGCATTACCCATGCTGACATGCAAACCTACGATCTCTTCTTTGTGAATATAAGACCCTTGTGCATAATCCATATCTCTAGTTCTCATATAAGAACTAAAATCTTATTTCTTGTATCTTTAATTCTGCAAGAATGTGCATGCAATAATTGTTGTTAAAATTAAGCATATTGCAAAATATTTATTAATTATATTAAAGGTATTTCTTCATTTAAAATTATGAAGAATATAAATGCACCATTCCAAAATATGATTCATTAAATACATTATTCTCTAAAATAACTCTCCAACGACTGTACTCATGCCTCATTCTGAGTTATAAGCGGAAAGTTACAACATTCACATGCTAAAATTTCCACCTCCTTACTGCTAAATAATTACTTTATTATTTTTTTATAAACTTTTACCGCCCAATTTAAAAATCTAGGAGGATATATGTCTTCTCCTCCTCAATACCTTTCCAACAACTATTTTTTCTCTCAAATACGATCTCTAAGATGAAAGTTATGGTCTGGAGAAGTTTTGGTTGTTTTCCCCTTTTATCCATGTATGCTACAGGTGTCTTCTTTCTCTTTTTGCGGACTTTTACATACCTAAATCTCAAATATGGCTTCATGGATATATTCTATGGTTTATAATATTTCCATAGACTGCTCCTGTGCCTCAAACAGACTTTTGAGCAAGGATTTGTGCCTTTTGGAAGTAAATTGGTGTCAAAATTTTACCTCACTTGTTTTAGTTGTAACTTTCTCACATGAGCTATGTTTTGCATCCAAAATAGATCATTGGATAGCTCTTTTCGTGTTCTTTTATTTAAGCTACAAATTCAAAAGTGTACCTTTGTACCCTTTTTTCTTGTCAATTTTGATTTCCTAAAATCATTGTTTAGGGCCTCAAAGTCGCCCGACAAGTTAATGACCTTCAAAAACCCGAAAAATTCATAGAAATTTGATTGTTTTTAGAGTTTTAACAGTCTTTTAATATGAGCCATTGATCTTAAATAGGAATAAATCTGGACCATTGATCCACTCTCCATCGGTGATCGGTGATCGGATATTTCTTATTGTAAACCAAGCTTTCCCACTAATCTCCCCGATGCCCGATCATCAACCATTTCTCTTCACAAACCAAAAGTCACCCACGAATCTTATTGATCCCCAACAGTGGTTAAATTTCATGGCTATTTACCCATTTTTTCCATTTTTAATCGTCAAATACCGACAATTTTTAAATTTATAAGTCATTAATGACGTTCACTTAATTTTTGAAATCATCCATTTGACGGGTAAATAAAAAAATTTCACGTATCCATATAATATAATAACAATATATTATTAATAAAAATATATACTATAATAATAACAATATATATAATAATAATAATAACAATATATATATATATATATATATATATATTACTTTGGAATAGAGCCTAGGGAAACCCACCGGGCACTTCCCCTTATTCCTAGGATGGTACCAAGGGTAAACAGGATTTTGTAAAAAGTCGAGGCTTTTCTCGATAGCTTGCTCAATTTAAGATCTCAACATGTCACTTGCAGGAATTGAACCTGGGTGGGGGGAAACACCCATGGGCACAAACCACTCAGTCTAAGCCAAATTGACTTATAATAATAACAATATATTATATAATAAAAATATATATTATAATATAATATAATATAATAACAATATATATTTTAATATATAATATAATATAATAACAATTTCCTAAATTTGAATGGTGATTTTTGTGTAAAATATACATAACACAAGTTATAAATTCTATATCAAAGGCCATGCATAGTACAAGTTACAAATTATGTAGCAGATAGAGGTTGGAACTTGCAAGTTACATGCATAACACATTGCATAAATTACAAATATTATAGCACAAGTTCTGCAGGTGCACACCTGCATGCTCACAACTTACAAGTCACGAGATTCTTTGGAAATTGGACCATGCTCACAACTTACAAGTCACAGGGACTCTTTGGAAATTGAACTGTATCACATCCTGCAGGTTGAAATGTCAAGGTTGAGAGGGAAGAAAATATCAAGGATTTACAAACACTGCCCAAAACCTGCATGCAACTATCCATAGAGATAAGGCTCATTAATATTAAATTGCAATTGAAGTGATGAAAATTGTCTTCATTTGGTTGAAGCTAGAAAACACCTTCTTGCACACTTATTTTCTCATTATATTTGGTTTTTGAGAATCCATATTTAAATGTCTTCCCACGTGTGTTTTTAATGTTTTCCTAAATCTTGATAATAAAAATAAACATGGGTGCGACGGGTCTCTCACAAGCTCTATTTTATTTCATTTTAGAAAACATTAGTAGTTGTTATTTAAAAAAACAAATCCAAAATAATTCAATAATATTTATTATTTCATTATATTAATAGCAATAATTATTTTAAATTTTGCAATCCATAACTTTTATTATTATTTTTACAACAACCATTCATAACTACTTTTTTCATTTTCCCGTAGGTTGTGGCTATCTTGACATCATTTCATGCATACTACTTAGTGTTTGGTCAATTGTTTTTGTACAGTGATTGGATCTATGCAGAATTAAGGCATAGAAAGAAGTTGGAACCTCTTATTTGGTGGTTTTCAAAATTGAAATTGTGTGCAAGCTGCTATATCAAGGTAATTAACTAAGATTTTTTGTTTATGTTTTTAATGGTGTTGTATTCCATGTGAAACAGTTTGATGATGTTATGTTAAATGCAATTTCATAATAATTTTATGTTGTGCCTCGGATGCTTTTGTATTTACAATAAAAATGAACAAAAACACATATACATAATATTTAAATGACAAGCAAAAATAAAAAAATAAAACGCCACGGGAAGGGTAGCTTTAAGAAGGAACTTGTCATAAAAAATTTACTTGAAGGGTAGGAGTGCCCATCAAATTTATACCCTAATCCCCAACCATCTGTGATTGGCCATCGACAAATTCCTTTGATGACCAACTTAGTTACGATTTTGTCGAACCCCGACGATTAGCCGTCATCTATCTCTTGTCTGATGTGGAAACTACGTTGATGTGGGATGACAAGTAGATGTTGAGATGGCATGACACATCATCCTAAGGTATCAACTTGGTTGATGTGGCATGAGACGTGGATGTTGATGTGGTATGACACGTCATCATCCTCTTTTCCTTTGTCGATGATCGGTCATTTCTCTTGGACGAATTAAAAACACAATGTTAAATTTGTTGATGCTCGATCATCGACCATCAATGATTCAATATTTCTCTCACTCAAAAGAAAACTCTCACCAAATTCTATCGATCCCTGATCATCGGTCATCGACAATCAACGATATTCTTTGGATGCATGAAACCTTCGCTAAATTTTGTTGATCCTCGATCATCATCTATCAACTATCCCCTTTGGACGCATGAAACCTTTGCTAAATTCTATTGATCTCTGATCTTTGGAAATTCCCTTTGGATGCATGAAACCTTTGCCAAAAATTTTCAATCCTTGACTATCAATCATTGACGAATTTTGTTGGAAAACTTTGACACTTAGAAATTTTGGCCAAATTCTCCAACGAATTTGGATCATTAATCTTCCACTCAAAACGATCTCATCCGTGGATTTTGTTTCAACCTCCCAATGACCAAAATGAATCCATACCATCGATCTATCTCATCTTCCCAACTGTCGAAAATGAATCTCGATCATCGATCTGTTAACTTTTCCAAAATATGAAAACATTTGAAGTTTTTAAATTTATTAAAATGAATTTGGGTCGTTGATCTCAAGATCGTACGCGATATTGATCATTGATTCATCAACTCTGCCCAAATTTTACAACAACCATTAGAACGTGTATTTCGACCTTGCAATTAGAATCCAGATCTACAATCCAATTGATTGCCACCATAAAAACCTCTTAGACATTTCTAGGGAATTTGAAACTTGAATTTGCCCATGATTTTGGGGATCTTTAATTTTTCCTGAAATTTGTCACAGATCTAAGTCTATGACAACAATTAAGAACGTTTCTTTTATAAAATGTACAACTTGTTGCAGAGGATGGGCATTCCTCCCAACCATATATCTATTGTTCCAGTTCTTAGCAGCAAGTCACTCTCGATCTAGGGCTATGAATCCACAAGAGGCGGTGGTCCCTAAGGTTGGATAATGTCCCCCTCTTAATAGTAAAACTCACAGCTAATTCTAGTCCACTAACTCTCTTCCCCTCAACCTGCACAACCCAGGGGATGGAATCCCCCTCCACTTCTTAGAGTCCCTCAGAAATTTCCACTCCCCTCTAGGGATTCTAGCACAAGTTGGATAGGAAAACTACTAGTTGGGACTTCAGGAATTCTAAAGTTGGAAACACGAGTTCGCCCAGTAGTAAAACACATGCTTCTTTGGTGAATTTTGAATAACAAATTACTCCTAGGAACGCAGTCTCTTTCTCCATGAATGTTTAGCTCCAAATATCTTCCAAACTTGCCCACAACAACTACCCTCAAGCTTCAACACTCAGAACTCCATTGTTGGCGAGAAAACTCCATGAAAAAACTGCTCCCTATGCAAAAACGTGAATGTGCAATTATGGTCCCCCACCCATACAAATTTTCCTTCTTTCTCTTGCTTGATTGAATTGCACTCTTCACCAATTTGATTGTACTCGTCCCCCATGCTCTCAATAACTATGGGAAGTGACTCTCACACTAACCCTCTTACTTGAATTCAATGATTGGGCTCTACAACACTCAACAACTAATGGGATGTTCATGGTAAGGATAATTTAGAAAGAAATGGTTTGGGTTTAATAAACATGGGCAAACTCTCCCCCTTGGACCCCTTCCCTCTCTTTTAGATACTTAGCCCCCAAGTATCTGTTCATGTTCATCTGTAGCTAGCAATACATTTTATTCATTATATTTGATTTAAATCATTTACATATTACATCATTTTGGCTCTTGGCCATACATTACATTTACAATATACATTGCTAGTTTTGGGTTTGAAAACAAGGATGTTACATAAGATGTTGACTTGTACATTGATCTCCCTTGACATTTGTAGTACCTTGTAATGTCTCCATGGTTGGCCTCGCACTTACCAAACCAATTACCACATCAATCCTTGGTATGTCGTATTTATGAAATATTCCATCCATGCGCCCATTGAGGATGAGGAGCTTACGGGTGGTTGGATGTACCTTCACCTTGTGTACTAACATGACACCTACGATGACACCCCATCCATGGGTGGTTTCTCCCTTTGAGCCATGCTCAGAGATTCTAGAAATAGAGGGTGCACCAAACTATGGCTTCGATTACATTCTAGGTCTTTCTCCTTTATTTTCACCCCTTCATTGGCTAGCTTGCTTGCAAGTTTGTTAACATATCACCAGACGTGGGACGAAATGAGCACCGGATTTGGGAGCAACAGTGAATTCAATAATTCAATGTTGTCGAGGAGTCTCTAACTGGGGGGGATTTTGTAGGCTTGGATCCACTAAGGAGAGAGTGACCATATCCAGAATGATTTTAGAATCCCCTTCCATGATTAATTGATGGAAACCAAGCTGGGAGGTAATTTGAATGCCTCAGATTAAATCCAATAGTTCAGTTGCATTGTTAGATTCAATTGCTAGACTTCCAAAGAGAATATGACAAAGTCAACCTTGATCATATCAAAAGGAAACCCCAAAACCAGTTGGGTCAGTATTTCCCTTAGAGGCCCTGTTGAAGTTGAGCTTGAGGAATCCTTTAAGGGGTTGATTTCACTTCTTATAGAGAGAAAGAGAGGCAAGATGATTATGTGAGGGGTTTGGATCTGGGAAAAGACAAATGTCCCAGGTGAGCAAAATATTCTTCTCTCTTTGATCACAGGGAAAGTTGTTTGCATACCAGTGATGATGTTGGACTGTTTCCTTGATGATTTCTTTCGTTTTTAATTGGATGTTTGGCCATGGCCTTATTGTTGAGTGGAAGAGTCATCAGTTCCTTTCCTTCCATATGTGCCACTTGAGGAATACCAGAAGAAGCTTCCAAATATGATCCAACACCAGACTCTTAAATGTTGAAGATCTCCAGCGGGCAATTGTTTCAGTGAGGCTATCCCTTTGTCTGTCAAAGGTGTGCATGATTTGGGCTACTTGGCCCAGAGAGAGGAGTTGTAGTCACAATGGTTTAGCATGTGTTCCATTATTTCATCACATTGGAGACTGAGGGGGCAAACTAAGGGTTCAATGAAACATAGTTTTCTTATATTATCCCAAGTCAATATTCTTTGGTGGGAAACCAACCATAAGAAAGTGTTGATTTTGGGCCATAAGTGATCTTGCTAGACTTTTGTCTAGATTGCCTCTTTGGGAAGCTAATGAAATGGGATTTTAGGCTATAAGCTTCTTTAATGGAGAATATCCCTTTTGTGGATTGCCCCCATATTAGGATATCGGGTCCATGCTTGATCTGAATTTTACAAAGTGTCTCCCCATCCCGTCAGCATCTGAGATCAATATCTTCAGGGATTCCTAAGTTTGAGTGTGTAGTTTTCCATTCCCTCCATGTGTTATTGGGTGTGGGGAATTTCCATTAGTCCACCACATTGGTTTGTTGACATCGGTTCATATTTTCCTATAGATGAAGAAACTGGTCCATCAATTGCAATGGGGGAAATTGTTGCCAAAAGTATGTCCAGAATTGTGCCTCTTTCCTCCCCCCCCGTTATTTTCCAAAAGGCATGAGAGAGTGATTTTTCTAGGCTGCATTCCAAATGACTGAGCCGGATTTTTCTCATTCCATCTATTCAACTACACTTCTTCTATAGACATTGTGTATTTATGTCTCCACATCTTTTCCCAAAGGTCCCCTAGGTTTTTTTTCCAACGCCACACAATTTTAGCTCCCATTACTTGATTAAGTAGTTTGGGATCTCTCAGCCCCAAGCGTCCATTTTTCTTTGGCTTGCATAGCATTTCCCAATTGACTCACACCCATTATCATCCCTCCTTGATGCCTTTCCATAGAAAATGCCTTTGGATATTTCCAATGATTTTTAGCATTGATTTGGGGGTGATTAAGGATGAAAAAACATATAAAGGTATTGCATACAAAACATATTTTAGAAGTATTCGTTGCCCTGCCAGATTGATAGAATGGAAGGTCCAAGAATTGAGGCATTTTTTAATGGCAACAATGAGTTGATCCCAAGAGTTGTTGCAAAGGGAATTGTCAATTAGGGGTATGCCAAGATATTGGATGGAAGGGGGTTCTTTTGAAAACCTAGGAGATGAGTGATGTGAGATTGAACAACATTAGGGGTATTGAAAAAGAAGATATGGGATTTTTTAGTGTTGATAGAGGTTCTAGAGGCATTGCTAGAAACATTGATAATATCAAGGATGCTCCTAGCTTTTCTAGCCATGGTGGAACCCATCATCATTGTATCATATACAAATTGACAATGAGAGATAGGAGGATGGACGCCATGCAGGGGGGTCCTTTGAGAGATTCATCAGTTATGGCAGCTTTGATGAGGTGGTTGAGGCCTTCCGCTATTATAACAAAGAGGAAGGGGGAGAGATGGTCCCCTTGGAGGATGCCTCAAGTGGGAGAAAAAGTGTGAGAGGTCACCCCATTGACAAGGATAGAAAAGAAGGTAGAGGAGGTGAGTGACATGATCCAGTTAACCGAAGCTATGTAAAAGCCAAAGGTGAGGAGTGAGCACATGTACTACTAGGTTAGAGTATCAAAGGATTTGGAGAGATCAAGCTTGATGAGCATGCCAGGAGTGCCTGAATATTTTAGAGAGTGTATAACCTCATGAGCGAGGATTACATTATCCATGATTTGGCATCCTTCTACATAACCAGATCGTTCAGGAGATATAATAAAAGGAAGTATGGGTTTGAGTCGAAGATAAATTACCTTTCTGATGAGATTGTAGATGACCTTACATAGTGCAATTGGGAGGAATTGCTTCATAAGTGAGACTCGTTGTTATTTGGGGATGAGAGTGAGAAATGTGGCATTGAGAGTTGGGAGCACACCAAGAGTGTTGCAGGAGTCCTCAATTAATTGTCAAAATTCTTCATGAACGAGGTGCCAGCAATGATAAAATAATTTGGTGGTAAATTCGTCCGGACCTAGAGATTTACCTGTTGGAATTTCCTTGATTGCTTGATCGAATTCCTCCAAGGTCACCAGTCTGAGAAGAGCTGCATTTTTTTTTGTCGTGATTAAGGATGGGATATGCTGAGTTATTTTGGAAATAGCCTTAGATCTATCAAGATTGGACTTCATGAGTAGAGTTTGATAGTATCTGACCAATTCTTGCTCAATGCCTAGGTGGTCCAAGATCGGCTATCCTTGCTCATCCTCAAGTTGAGTGATCCGATTGATGTGTCTTCTTTGAATGATGGATCTGTGGAAATTTTTTGAGTTATTATCGCCCTCTTTAATCCATTAGATTCTGGACTTCTTCCTCCAAAGGGTTTCCTCTTAAGTATATCGTTCTTCCAACTACTTCTTGATATTGCTCCCTTCCTCTTTCAATTGATTGGATAACCCTTGATCCATGATCATCTATTGTATTTCCTTTATTCTCTACTCATGCTACCTTTTTCTTTGAAAGATGTTGTCAAAAATGGATTTGTTCCATTCTTTAAGGTGGAGCTTGAAATTTTTTAGTTTCTGTTGAAAACGATACATCAAAGTATCGTAGGGGATATCAACATCCTGCCACCATTGATGTACATTCTCCTGGAAATTGGGGTGGGTGAGCCAAAAAATTTCAAACCGGAATGGTTTTCGGTGAGGTGAACTTGCAATGTCTAGCTAGAGCTAGATAGGCCAATGATCTGAACCAGCCATAGACAAGATACTAGATTCCATGAGCAACCTTCCATCATTAGTGGCTTGGATATTAGAAAGAGATCAAGACAAAAATCTATCTATTGGGAGCATGATATTCTATTGGTCTAGGTGAATTCTTCATTAATGTTCTCCAAATCCACTAACCACATATTAGTGATAAGAATTTTGAAGCCATCATAGTCACCATCAAGCCTACAAATTCCACCTCTTTTTTCATCCAGGGTGAGAATGATATTAAAGTCATTGCCCAAAATCCATTGCTTATCTTGCATCATAGCACCAATGTTCTCTAGGCTGTGCAAAAAGTGGATTTTATCCGTGTTTGTTTGACTCCCATAAACATTGGTGAGAACTCCCTCTTTTTAGACCCAATTGCTCTTTAGTTTTTCGAGATGGGCCATCTAGTCGTGAAGAAATTATCAAGGATGACCATGGCTATGTTCCAGAGGATAGCTAGGCCTCCCACAAAACCTCTCAAAACAATATTTACAAACTAACATTGTCTATAACACCTCGAGAGAATGAGCTATGCTTCACTGCCTAAACATTTAGTTTCTTGAAGAAATAATATATATGGATTTTCAGCTAGAATACGATTTTTGAGGAGCCTTTGCTTATCCTTCCCATTAAGACCCCTTATGTTCCATGATATAATATTCCTAAGGAAGGTTGGGAGGGGAGAGGATGGAAACTCTCAGTGATCTATTGGATTTTCCTTGGCTTGACCATAAAATTTTCTACTCGCGTATTAGTTGTTGAGTTGATTTCTTTCCTCTTCTTTTCTCCTCTCTGGACTGCTTGCGAGAATCCTTTATAGGGTATTTTTGAATTCTCAATCCAACCCCATATCTGGAGGTGGCTCAAGCTGTAGAATCCATATATACTTTGTGAACTTTTCTTAGTTGATTAGGAAGGAGGGTAAGAAAATTTTGCCTGTGGTATGCTTCTTTGATACTGACCAAGTCAATCCCTGCGAGTTCCTTTTCATCCATCTCGATCTCCACGTCTCACCCATCATCAATGGTTTGCTTCTCCAACCCTATATCGGTCCCCCTATCTAGGATTATTTGTTCAAGGATAGTTGTTTAGATCTAGTGCATCACCTCCTTTCTTTGCACACTAGGTGGGTTTTGACTGGGCGCCATCACTTCTTGATTTTATGAGATTTGGTTTAATATTTCAAAATAATTATTGGTAGATGGGGCACTTACTTGAGTTTTGGTTGGATTTTTGGCTCCTTGATTTTTCTTTACTTGCACCTGGGTAAAACCATCCTTGCTCTTGTCTAATGTTGTGACTTCTGATTTCAAATGGGCATTGAGTGGGCAATATCTGAAGAAATGTCTATGCTTGTGACACTCCAACATCGGAACGATATGTGCTCATAGTCTATCGTTTGAAGCCATTCCTCATCCTAGTACTCAAGAAATATTGATCCCGGGACGGGTTTGGAGATCTTTGTATAGACACAGATTCGTGCATAGGAGGTGTAGTGTCTTTGTCTGGTGGCTTCCATGACTTTAACAAAGATACCCATCGTTTTTCCAATTCCTTCCATGATTTCTTCCAACTAAAATTCCTAAGGTAGTGAGTAAAGGAGGATCCACACAAGAACATGGGTAAAATCTTCCTTTTTAGGATTAAATTAGTGCTTGGTTGAGAACCTCAGGTAGAGCTTGGCTGCGTTAAAAAAATAGGGTCCATTTTCAAATACTTTTTCTCGATCTTCTAGGTTATGGAAGATGGTTGTAAAAAATCCTTTAGACCATAGTTGTACATCAATGTGGCCCTTGGGTTTCCACTAGATATTAATCCATTTAACTAGATCTCATCTTGAAGGATAGAGACCTAGAAATTTTCCAATCACTGTGTGATATTTCATATATTGGTTGTGTTCCTCTACGTGCATTGATTGAATCATGTACCTTTGAGTTGTCAGGGTCTATGGGAGGTACTTTCCAGGTTCCCAAGCATGAGCCACCTTTGTATGGGAAGGTTTTGGAGTCATATCGATCGATTTTCCCTTGTTGGGTTTAGATCTCTGGATATTACCTTGGGTCCGTGAAGTTTGACCAAAAATAGTTCTTGAACATTGTGTGGTTACTCGATCCTCCAATGACTACATCACTGTAGGATGGGTTTCTTTCCCCCTCATTCACCGACTGCATTGAGTAGGCCAGGCCAATCGATTGTGAAGAAGTTGCTTATGCCAATGGTCCCACGAAGGGAGAGACTTCAACGAACCCTAGTTTGTTGTTACACTCATCCAAACCCTCGAAGCCATAAATAGTTGGTGTTTTCCCTAAAATAATAATAATGATATTGTAGAAAGAATATTTATAATGAAGAATAGTGTTATTTTAAACAAAGACATGAGGCTGATGTTGTTGAAATTTTGATATTAGCTCCCAATCGATTTTTTTTTTTTATATTTTCTGTGGAAACATTTCAGTTCAATGGTTGCATATGAATTAAGTTGTGAAAGGTTTTATTTTAAGTCCATTCTCCAACATTTGACTTGAATTTTTGCATGAAAGAAAGTTATGAGTTGAAGTTTACATAACAAAGCGCTCTGGCAACTCCTCCTTCCAGGCGTAAACAACCAGGTGGCGTTTTAGATTAAGTAGCAGATTCAATTGACCAATTCGAAACACATTTTCACTTGCTTCTATAACCATACTCTTCCATTGCTAAAAATGTACGATAAATGAGCAATAAAAAAATATGATGCACTCACTACTTGTATGGTTTTTTAATGGTGCAAGGTGGTTTGAATTTAAAATTAATAATTATTTTTGTTTGCTAAATTGAGAAGATAGAAGGTTCGTCGAGATTGCATAACAAATTTGGTCAAGATTTGGTT
>JASDQU010100120.1:141145-175717 GCA_032191745.1 Picea mariana
ACAGTTTGATGATGTTATGTTAAATGCAATTTCATAATAATTTTATGTTGTGCCTCGGATGCTTTTGTATTTACAATAAAAATGAACAAAAACACATATACATAATATTTAAATGACAAGCAAAAATAAAAAAATAAAACGCCACGGGAAGGGTAGCTTTAAGAAGGAACTTGTCATAAAAAATTTACTTGAAGGGTAGGAGTGCCCATCAAATTTATACCCTAATCCCCAACCATCTGTGATTGGCCATCGACAAATTCCTTTGATGACCAACTTAGTTACGATTTTGTCGAACCCCGACGATTAGCCGTCATCTATCTCTTGTCTGATGTGGAAACTACGTTGATGTGGGATGACAAGTAGATGTTGAGATGGCATGACACATCATCCTAAGGTATCAACTTGGTTGATGTGGCATGAGACGTGGATGTTGATGTGGTATGACACGTCATCATCCTCTTTTCCTTTGTCGATGATCGGTCATTTCTCTTGGACGAATTAAAAACACAATGTTAAATTTGTTGATGCTCGATCATCGACCATCAATGATTCAATATTTCTCTCACTCAAAAGAAAACTCTCACCAAATTCTATCGATCCCTGATCATCGGTCATCGACAATCAACGATATTCTTTGGATGCATGAAACCTTCGCTAAATTTTGTTGATCCTCGATCATCATCTATCAACTATCCCCTTTGGACGCATGAAACCTTTGCTAAATTCTATTGATCTCTGATCTTTGGAAATTCCCTTTGGATGCATGAAACCTTTGCCAAAAATTTTCAATCCTTGACTATCAATCATTGACGAATTTTGTTGGAAAACTTTGACACTTAGAAATTTTGGCCAAATTCTCCAACGAATTTGGATCATTAATCTTCCACTCAAAACGATCTCATCCGTGGATTTTGTTTCAACCTCCCAATGACCAAAATGAATCCATACCATCGATCTATCTCATCTTCCCAACTGTCGAAAATGAATCTCGATCATCGATCTGTTAACTTTTCCAAAATATGAAAACATTTGAAGTTTTTAAATTTATTAAAATGAATTTGGGTCGTTGATCTCAAGATCGTACGCGATATTGATCATTGATTCATCAACTCTGCCCAAATTTTACAACAACCATTAGAACGTGTATTTCGACCTTGCAATTAGAATCCAGATCTACAATCCAATTGATTGCCACCATAAAAACCTCTTAGACATTTCTAGGGAATTTGAAACTTGAATTTGCCCATGATTTTGGGGATCTTTAATTTTTCCTGAAATTTGTCACAGATCTAAGTCTATGACAACAATTAAGAACGTTTCTTTTATAAAATGTACAACTTGTTGCAGAGGATGGGCATTCCTCCCAACCATATATCTATTGTTCCAGTTCTTAGCAGCAAGTCACTCTCGATCTAGGGCTATGAATCCACAAGAGGCGGTGGTCCCTAAGGTTGGATAATGTCCCCCTCTTAATAGTAAAACTCACAGCTAATTCTAGTCCACTAACTCTCTTCCCCTCAACCTGCACAACCCAGGGGATGGAATCCCCCTCCACTTCTTAGAGTCCCTCAGAAATTTCCACTCCCCTCTAGGGATTCTAGCACAAGTTGGATAGGAAAACTACTAGTTGGGACTTCAGGAATTCTAAAGTTGGAAACACGAGTTCGCCCAGTAGTAAAACACATGCTTCTTTGGTGAATTTTGAATAACAAATTACTCCTAGGAACGCAGTCTCTTTCTCCATGAATGTTTAGCTCCAAATATCTTCCAAACTTGCCCACAACAACTACCCTCAAGCTTCAACACTCAGAACTCCATTGTTGGCGAGAAAACTCCATGAAAAAACTGCTCCCTATGCAAAAACGTGAATGTGCAATTATGGTCCCCCACCCATACAAATTTTCCTTCTTTCTCTTGCTTGATTGAATTGCACTCTTCACCAATTTGATTGTACTCGTCCCCCATGCTCTCAATAACTATGGGAAGTGACTCTCACACTAACCCTCTTACTTGAATTCAATGATTGGGCTCTACAACACTCAACAACTAATGGGATGTTCATGGTAAGGATAATTTAGAAAGAAATGGTTTGGGTTTAATAAACATGGGCAAACTCTCCCCCTTGGACCCCTTCCCTCTCTTTTAGATACTTAGCCCCCAAGTATCTGTTCATGTTCATCTGTAGCTAGCAATACATTTTATTCATTATATTTGATTTAAATCATTTACATATTACATCATTTTGGCTCTTGGCCATACATTACATTTACAATATACATTGCTAGTTTTGGGTTTGAAAACAAGGATGTTACATAAGATGTTGACTTGTACATTGATCTCCCTTGACATTTGTAGTACCTTGTAATGTCTCCATGGTTGGCCTCGCACTTACCAAACCAATTACCACATCAATCCTTGGTATGTCGTATTTATGAAATATTCCATCCATGCGCCCATTGAGGATGAGGAGCTTACGGGTGGTTGGATGTACCTTCACCTTGTGTACTAACATGACACCTACGATGACACCCCATCCATGGGTGGTTTCTCCCTTTGAGCCATGCTCAGAGATTCTAGAAATAGAGGGTGCACCAAACTATGGCTTCGATTACATTCTAGGTCTTTCTCCTTTATTTTCACCCCTTCATTGGCTAGCTTGCTTGCAAGTTTGTTAACATATCACCAGACGTGGGACGAAATGAGCACCGGATTTGGGAGCAACAGTGAATTCAATAATTCAATGTTGTCGAGGAGTCTCTAACTGGGGGGGATTTTGTAGGCTTGGATCCACTAAGGAGAGAGTGACCATATCCAGAATGATTTTAGAATCCCCTTCCATGATTAATTGATGGAAACCAAGCTGGGAGGTAATTTGAATGCCTCAGATTAAATCCAATAGTTCAGTTGCATTGTTAGATTCAATTGCTAGACTTCCAAAGAGAATATGACAAAGTCAACCTTGATCATATCAAAAGGAAACCCCAAAACCAGTTGGGTCAGTATTTCCCTTAGAGGCCCTGTTGAAGTTGAGCTTGAGGAATCCTTTAAGGGGTTGATTTCACTTCTTATAGAGAGAAAGAGAGGCAAGATGATTATGTGAGGGGTTTGGATCTGGGAAAAGACAAATGTCCCAGGTGAGCAAAATATTCTTCTCTCTTTGATCACAGGGAAAGTTGTTTGCATACCAGTGATGATGTTGGACTGTTTCCTTGATGATTTCTTTCGTTTTTAATTGGATGTTTGGCCATGGCCTTATTGTTGAGTGGAAGAGTCATCAGTTCCTTTCCTTCCATATGTGCCACTTGAGGAATACCAGAAGAAGCTTCCAAATATGATCCAACACCAGACTCTTAAATGTTGAAGATCTCCAGCGGGCAATTGTTTCAGTGAGGCTATCCCTTTGTCTGTCAAAGGTGTGCATGATTTGGGCTACTTGGCCCAGAGAGAGGAGTTGTAGTCACAATGGTTTAGCATGTGTTCCATTATTTCATCACATTGGAGACTGAGGGGGCAAACTAAGGGTTCAATGAAACATAGTTTTCTTATATTATCCCAAGTCAATATTCTTTGGTGGGAAACCAACCATAAGAAAGTGTTGATTTTGGGCCATAAGTGATCTTGCTAGACTTTTGTCTAGATTGCCTCTTTGGGAAGCTAATGAAATGGGATTTTAGGCTATAAGCTTCTTTAATGGAGAATATCCCTTTTGTGGATTGCCCCCATATTAGGATATCGGGTCCATGCTTGATCTGAATTTTACAAAGTGTCTCCCCATCCCGTCAGCATCTGAGATCAATATCTTCAGGGATTCCTAAGTTTGAGTGTGTAGTTTTCCATTCCCTCCATGTGTTATTGGGTGTGGGGAATTTCCATTAGTCCACCACATTGGTTTGTTGACATCGGTTCATATTTTCCTATAGATGAAGAAACTGGTCCATCAATTGCAATGGGGGAAATTGTTGCCAAAAGTATGTCCAGAATTGTGCCTCTTTCCTCCCCCCCCGTTATTTTCCAAAAGGCATGAGAGAGTGATTTTTCTAGGCTGCATTCCAAATGACTGAGCCGGATTTTTCTCATTCCATCTATTCAACTACACTTCTTCTATAGACATTGTGTATTTATGTCTCCACATCTTTTCCCAAAGGTCCCCTAGGTTTTTTTTCCAACGCCACACAATTTTAGCTCCCATTACTTGATTAAGTAGTTTGGGATCTCTCAGCCCCAAGCGTCCATTTTTCTTTGGCTTGCATAGCATTTCCCAATTGACTCACACCCATTATCATCCCTCCTTGATGCCTTTCCATAGAAAATGCCTTTGGATATTTCCAATGATTTTTAGCATTGATTTGGGGGTGATTAAGGATGAAAAAACATATAAAGGTATTGCATACAAAACATATTTTAGAAGTATTCGTTGCCCTGCCAGATTGATAGAATGGAAGGTCCAAGAATTGAGGCATTTTTTAATGGCAACAATGAGTTGATCCCAAGAGTTGTTGCAAAGGGAATTGTCAATTAGGGGTATGCCAAGATATTGGATGGAAGGGGGTTCTTTTGAAAACCTAGGAGATGAGTGATGTGAGATTGAACAACATTAGGGGTATTGAAAAAGAAGATATGGGATTTTTTAGTGTTGATAGAGGTTCTAGAGGCATTGCTAGAAACATTGATAATATCAAGGATGCTCCTAGCTTTTCTAGCCATGGTGGAACCCATCATCATTGTATCATATACAAATTGACAATGAGAGATAGGAGGATGGACGCCATGCAGGGGGGTCCTTTGAGAGATTCATCAGTTATGGCAGCTTTGATGAGGTGGTTGAGGCCTTCCGCTATTATAACAAAGAGGAAGGGGGAGAGATGGTCCCCTTGGAGGATGCCTCAAGTGGGAGAAAAAGTGTGAGAGGTCACCCCATTGACAAGGATAGAAAAGAAGGTAGAGGAGGTGAGTGACATGATCCAGTTAACCGAAGCTATGTAAAAGCCAAAGGTGAGGAGTGAGCACATGTACTACTAGGTTAGAGTATCAAAGGATTTGGAGAGATCAAGCTTGATGAGCATGCCAGGAGTGCCTGAATATTTTAGAGAGTGTATAACCTCATGAGCGAGGATTACATTATCCATGATTTGGCATCCTTCTACATAACCAGATCGTTCAGGAGATATAATAAAAGGAAGTATGGGTTTGAGTCGAAGATAAATTACCTTTCTGATGAGATTGTAGATGACCTTACATAGTGCAATTGGGAGGAATTGCTTCATAAGTGAGACTCGTTGTTATTTGGGGATGAGAGTGAGAAATGTGGCATTGAGAGTTGGGAGCACACCAAGAGTGTTGCAGGAGTCCTCAATTAATTGTCAAAATTCTTCATGAACGAGGTGCCAGCAATGATAAAATAATTTGGTGGTAAATTCGTCCGGACCTAGAGATTTACCTGTTGGAATTTCCTTGATTGCTTGATCGAATTCCTCCAAGGTCACCAGTCTGAGAAGAGCTGCATTTTTTTTTGTCGTGATTAAGGATGGGATATGCTGAGTTATTTTGGAAATAGCCTTAGATCTATCAAGATTGGACTTCATGAGTAGAGTTTGATAGTATCTGACCAATTCTTGCTCAATGCCTAGGTGGTCCAAGATCGGCTATCCTTGCTCATCCTCAAGTTGAGTGATCCGATTGATGTGTCTTCTTTGAATGATGGATCTGTGGAAATTTTTTGAGTTATTATCGCCCTCTTTAATCCATTAGATTCTGGACTTCTTCCTCCAAAGGGTTTCCTCTTAAGTATATCGTTCTTCCAACTACTTCTTGATATTGCTCCCTTCCTCTTTCAATTGATTGGATAACCCTTGATCCATGATCATCTATTGTATTTCCTTTATTCTCTACTCATGCTACCTTTTTCTTTGAAAGATGTTGTCAAAAATGGATTTGTTCCATTCTTTAAGGTGGAGCTTGAAATTTTTTAGTTTCTGTTGAAAACGATACATCAAAGTATCGTAGGGGATATCAACATCCTGCCACCATTGATGTACATTCTCCTGGAAATTGGGGTGGGTGAGCCAAAAAATTTCAAACCGGAATGGTTTTCGGTGAGGTGAACTTGCAATGTCTAGCTAGAGCTAGATAGGCCAATGATCTGAACCAGCCATAGACAAGATACTAGATTCCATGAGCAACCTTCCATCATTAGTGGCTTGGATATTAGAAAGAGATCAAGACAAAAATCTATCTATTGGGAGCATGATATTCTATTGGTCTAGGTGAATTCTTCATTAATGTTCTCCAAATCCACTAACCACATATTAGTGATAAGAATTTTGAAGCCATCATAGTCACCATCAAGCCTACAAATTCCACCTCTTTTTTCATCCAGGGTGAGAATGATATTAAAGTCATTGCCCAAAATCCATTGCTTATCTTGCATCATAGCACCAATGTTCTCTAGGCTGTGCAAAAAGTGGATTTTATCCGTGTTTGTTTGACTCCCATAAACATTGGTGAGAACTCCCTCTTTTTAGACCCAATTGCTCTTTAGTTTTTCGAGATGGGCCATCTAGTCGTGAAGAAATTATCAAGGATGACCATGGCTATGTTCCAGAGGATAGCTAGGCCTCCCACAAAACCTCTCAAAACAATATTTACAAACTAACATTGTCTATAACACCTCGAGAGAATGAGCTATGCTTCACTGCCTAAACATTTAGTTTCTTGAAGAAATAATATATATGGATTTTCAGCTAGAATACGATTTTTGAGGAGCCTTTGCTTATCCTTCCCATTAAGACCCCTTATGTTCCATGATATAATATTCCTAAGGAAGGTTGGGAGGGGAGAGGATGGAAACTCTCAGTGATCTATTGGATTTTCCTTGGCTTGACCATAAAATTTTCTACTCGCGTATTAGTTGTTGAGTTGATTTCTTTCCTCTTCTTTTCTCCTCTCTGGACTGCTTGCGAGAATCCTTTATAGGGTATTTTTGAATTCTCAATCCAACCCCATATCTGGAGGTGGCTCAAGCTGTAGAATCCATATATACTTTGTGAACTTTTCTTAGTTGATTAGGAAGGAGGGTAAGAAAATTTTGCCTGTGGTATGCTTCTTTGATACTGACCAAGTCAATCCCTGCGAGTTCCTTTTCATCCATCTCGATCTCCACGTCTCACCCATCATCAATGGTTTGCTTCTCCAACCCTATATCGGTCCCCCTATCTAGGATTATTTGTTCAAGGATAGTTGTTTAGATCTAGTGCATCACCTCCTTTCTTTGCACACTAGGTGGGTTTTGACTGGGCGCCATCACTTCTTGATTTTATGAGATTTGGTTTAATATTTCAAAATAATTATTGGTAGATGGGGCACTTACTTGAGTTTTGGTTGGATTTTTGGCTCCTTGATTTTTCTTTACTTGCACCTGGGTAAAACCATCCTTGCTCTTGTCTAATGTTGTGACTTCTGATTTCAAATGGGCATTGAGTGGGCAATATCTGAAGAAATGTCTATGCTTGTGACACTCCAACATCGGAACGATATGTGCTCATAGTCTATCGTTTGAAGCCATTCCTCATCCTAGTACTCAAGAAATATTGATCCCGGGACGGGTTTGGAGATCTTTGTATAGACACAGATTCGTGCATAGGAGGTGTAGTGTCTTTGTCTGGTGGCTTCCATGACTTTAACAAAGATACCCATCGTTTTTCCAATTCCTTCCATGATTTCTTCCAACTAAAATTCCTAAGGTAGTGAGTAAAGGAGGATCCACACAAGAACATGGGTAAAATCTTCCTTTTTAGGATTAAATTAGTGCTTGGTTGAGAACCTCAGGTAGAGCTTGGCTGCGTTAAAAAAATAGGGTCCATTTTCAAATACTTTTTCTCGATCTTCTAGGTTATGGAAGATGGTTGTAAAAAATCCTTTAGACCATAGTTGTACATCAATGTGGCCCTTGGGTTTCCACTAGATATTAATCCATTTAACTAGATCTCATCTTGAAGGATAGAGACCTAGAAATTTTCCAATCACTGTGTGATATTTCATATATTGGTTGTGTTCCTCTACGTGCATTGATTGAATCATGTACCTTTGAGTTGTCAGGGTCTATGGGAGGTACTTTCCAGGTTCCCAAGCATGAGCCACCTTTGTATGGGAAGGTTTTGGAGTCATATCGATCGATTTTCCCTTGTTGGGTTTAGATCTCTGGATATTACCTTGGGTCCGTGAAGTTTGACCAAAAATAGTTCTTGAACATTGTGTGGTTACTCGATCCTCCAATGACTACATCACTGTAGGATGGGTTTCTTTCCCCCTCATTCACCGACTGCATTGAGTAGGCCAGGCCAATCGATTGTGAAGAAGTTGCTTATGCCAATGGTCCCACGAAGGGAGAGACTTCAACGAACCCTAGTTTGTTGTTACACTCATCCAAACCCTCGAAGCCATAAATAGTTGGTGTTTTCCCTAAAATAATAATAATGATATTGTAGAAAGAATATTTATAATGAAGAATAGTGTTATTTTAAACAAAGACATGAGGCTGATGTTGTTGAAATTTTGATATTAGCTCCCAATCGATTTTTTTTTTTTATATTTTCTGTGGAAACATTTCAGTTCAATGGTTGCATATGAATTAAGTTGTGAAAGGTTTTATTTTAAGTCCATTCTCCAACATTTGACTTGAATTTTTGCATGAAAGAAAGTTATGAGTTGAAGTTTACATAACAAAGCGCTCTGGCAACTCCTCCTTCCAGGCGTAAACAACCAGGTGGCGTTTTAGATTAAGTAGCAGATTCAATTGACCAATTCGAAACACATTTTCACTTGCTTCTATAACCATACTCTTCCATTGCTAAAAATGTACGATAAATGAGCAATAAAAAAATATGATGCACTCACTACTTGTATGGTTTTTTAATGGTGCAAGGTGGTTTGAATTTAAAATTAATAATTATTTTTGTTTGCTAAATTGAGAAGATAGAAGGTTCGTCGAGATTGCATAACAAATTTGGTCAAGATTTGGTTGTGAAGTGCATATTGCTTGCTAAGAAACCCACCAATTATTGTGTTGATGGTGAGTTGTTTTTTCTCGATCAGTGGCATATGTTACATAAAAAAAAATTGTTGCAAGTATGCTGATAGGAAAATCTTGTTCATGTTAAGTTGAATTTTTATATTTTAATAAAGTTATGAAATTTCTTTTTTCTTTTCCGAACAAAGTTATATTTTCATTTTTTTTAAATATTTCAATCCGATTTTATTGAAACGACAAACTCATCATGTTTTTTACTTTATCTGTGATTCTTTAAGTAACAAAAGATAAAAGCTTAAATCCTAAAGTTGATCATGATAAACCTTAACTTTCTAAACTTCACTATGCATTTTCATTGGAAAATGTGTATATTCTTTTTTTCAAAGTAAGAAAAAGTTTATAATATTGAGGGTTATTAGTTTAGTTTTTGTTAATACAATTTTTGGATTTTGACTTGCAATTACATTATGGTATATAGACAAAACTTGGCTGCCTAAAATAACATGTTGGTGGGTTTTTTTAAAGGGTAGACTTCAACTCCTATCAAATCCTTTGGATCTTGAGCCATTAAGTTGTTTCCATAAGTTCGAGGAAGATGAACTATTATCTAATCAAAAGTAATTTTAGATTATAAAGTTGGGTCAAAGAGTGGGTTTGATCTAAATCAATATCCACCAAAGACCTAATATCACTATCTAATCATTGCTAAGGCTAACCCGAGGAGAGGAAATGACTCCATTTTGGGGTTCCAAGTAAGGCCTCCAATGGAGATGCCCTAGGGAAATTTCATTTTTGTGCTCGAAAATCGGAAATAAAACTATTGCAACCAAGTATGTCATGTTGTGTATAGACATGGTTTTTACAAATGGTTTTTCGAAGAATATTTTAAATAAGGAAATAGGTAACACTTGGAGTCAAATATTATAGTATGAACATGTGACCTTCATATGTCGAGTGTGCTTTAAGTATGTCCAATTGGAGATGTTTTATCTAAAGAAAAAGTCAACTGATGATAGGAAACCTCAAAGAGGAAAAAAAAGAACAAAAAACCCATCCAAAGAGAGTATCCAAAGAGCACCACCACTTGATAAAGGTGGAGGAAGCCACATAGAAGGATGAAGTTGAAAATGAAAAATAAACTCTTCATGCATCGCCCTTGGAGGAGGATCCTCATGTCTCTCTTCTCCTAGGATAAATATAAAAATATTAGATTTTGATAAATTTGCAACTTTCAAAATTAACATAATTTACTATAAACAAAAACCAACAAACAATTTTTTTTATATAAACATTAAATTGGTAGAAAAATGTTTAAGTCAACAACCCTATATATATATATAAACAAAACCCAACAAACAATTATTTTATTAATGTAATCATTAAATTGACAGAAAAATGTTTAAGTCAACGACCATAAAATATGTATTTAATTTCTAATATAAAAATAAATGTTATAATTTTTTAGTACAGATCCATTTATCACATGGGTATTTAATATATCCTCATAATAACAATTGTATTTCACATGACTATATGCATCGACCTTATAATAAACTTTCATATTTCTATCCACTTCAATGCTGTGCAATTTTTGGTATTCATTCTTCAATTTTTTAATCAAAAGCCAAAAGCAACACTTTCGACTTTTGTTTTTAATTTTTGTAAATAAACAAAGTCATATTTGATCAAATATCAATGATATTTTGATATAAAAGTCATATTTTTAATTTTTTAAATAAACAAAGTCATATTTGATCAACTCTCACGACTAAGGAAAACCAAATGCTCTTTTCAGTGACTGAATTACTTGCTTTTACTTACCCATATTCAACTATGCATTCAATGTCAATGACTGGTTTTGTCTTCGTGGGGCATTGTATCTGACTAAATTTTAAAAAGGTTTCATTTTAAGGGGCCCACAAGCGAAGAGGAAAGGGAGGGCGCGGGGAGTGTAGTGGGGGACGATCTCCGTTACTTCATTTTATTTTAATTAATTTTTTTTGTATTTTTAAATTGAATTTTTATTTTTATAAAAATTGTTTTTTAATTTTTTAATAGTTTTTTAAATTTAAATTTTTGTTTTTAAATTATTTTTAAAATATTTTATTTTAATGGTTTTCTGAATTTTGTTTCTGGTAGATTTTTTTAATTAATATTTTTTTAATTTTGTCTGCGTTTTTTTAAGCATGTTTTTTAAGCTTTTGAAATATTTTTAATGTGTTTTTTCTCAATTTTTAAAAATGATTTGGACCATATTTTGTTGAACACATTGCATATTTTTGTTGAACACACCGCCCACACTAAGAGGGGGTGAATTAGTGTGTGGATTTTTCTAACTTTTCTTCTTTCAAGTTACTAGTTAAAATATAATTGAATATATTAATAACAATCATATCATAATCATAATGGACAAAAGAGATATTAAATGTTTGTATCAGCTTTTGTATAATTGATATGAATATAGTAATATGAATTTATGTGAAAGAGGATTTTCCCAGCACCAACTAAGTTGTTTCAGCACCAATTGAAGTAAGGAGCACCAACTCCCAGGCAAGACCTAGCTTGCTGATAAAACGCAGTTTATCCAACTAGAGCAACCGACTCTAGTAGCAATGATCCATTATTGAATCAACTCTATCTCGTGATCAGAGGTATACCATAAACGCTCATCATTGCATTTCATCTTCACTATGAAATTCGCGCCTTCTTTGCTTTATCTTTCCTTTGATATCTTCACTCAAACTTCGCTTCTACATCTCTCTCTTACATTCGCACGGACCTCAAGTCCAGATCTGCCTCTTCACTTCACAAGCCACGCTTCATCCACACTCATCGTTTCAAGTGAACCAATCATGGTTTTATTTATAGTGGCTTATGCTCAAAACTTGTTTAAGTTATTGAGCCGACCTGTGCAATAACCAACCTATTCAATAACAACTTTGGGACCACCAGAGATTATTGTTTCGAGTTTTCATCATTAAACCTAGCATCCCCTTTCCTTTCACAAATCGAACACAGACATGGATTGATTTCCTTCGCCTCTGTGATAACAGAGATCAACGCTTCCTTCAAACCATGATCGTATGATCAATGGCGTAGAACCACGGGCTTAACAATTAAGCGACTAGCATTCTTCCCTTTAAATATTTTTATCATATGACCAACGACGGTGACCTCACGCTAGGCGAGACAAGATCTTGAGCTTTTATCGATTCAACGATCATGATTCAATCTCTCAATGAGATGGACGATTGTCAAGATTTCGGCACTTCGCCCTTCGAAACGTTTGGGCTTGAAACCTTTCAAATCTCCCAAATACAATATTGTCAAACAGATCGGATGGTTCTCATTATATTTCGGAGCTAGATCAATGGTCATTTACGATCCTTACATCACTCCTCAATTGCTTAATCCAACGGTCGGGACTTAATCAAGCAATGAGATGGATGGCCACCTTTTGCTCCACGACTTCGTCTATTATGCTTACACTATCCTTCCACTGTATTTTGATCAACGGTTGAGAATACAACCGAACATCAAATTGACGGTCGATATCTCCTTTGGGTCTCCGGACTTCAGAGATTTTGAGTCTCAAGCCCTTCCTTCCTCCGTACGTCAATCTTCCGGAGCTAACAATCCACTGACGTGTGTCCCTTTCTCGATCAATGGTCGAGATCCTTTCACGTCTCTGGGCTTCGGAATTCTCAAGCCTCAACTCTCACTGTAGTATGATCAACGGTTGAGAATACTCTGAGGTGATCTTTCAGATTGGATGACTTATGTCCGCTTCGGGACTTCAGGACTTCGGAGGTCTCATATAAATGCTGCTCCATTTTCCTCTGGAGTGACCACCTACTGAGTAAGTCATCAATGGTGGAGACTGCTTGCTGTTGGTTAATGTTTTCACTTACACTATCCTTCCACTGAGTAGATCGACGGTTGAGGACGCTCCTGAAGTGATCTTCAGATCAGACGTCTTGTGTCCACTTCGGGACTTGGGGACTTTGGGAAAGTGCAGTGGTAAAACTCTCGAAGCAAAACTCCTCGAGTGATGTAACTTGTTTATGTCACTTGTTGTCGTTTCACGAGTCGAGTAGCTGCCACGTGTCACTCTGATTCGTGATTTGTACATACCTGAAATGTTGATTCAGCTTGACACTTGTCATTCTCTGACTACGCCACATGTCCTTGTTGATGTAGGCTTGCTGACATGGATCTGTTGACGTAGATCTTCCGATGTGGTCTTCCACTATGCCCTTTTGCTGACGTGGTCTGCTAACCAACAGCCCTGATCCAACGATCCTCGTTTTTCCTCCAAATCCAACGATCTTTATTCATTTCGGATTTTCGGGCTTCGGGTATTTAAAATCTCAAACTGATGGAGCGTAACTTCCTCACATATTTAGACCCGAAGTGAAGGATGTTCGTTTGATCAGGATCTTAGATCGACGGCTCAATCTGTTTGCGATGCAGCTCTTGTAGCTTATCCTGTCCTTCCACTTTAACACGATCCAACGGCTGACAAGAATCGGCTCTAATCCGGCGGCTAATGGGTATTCGGCTAATCAACATCTCAACCTTTTAGCCCTCTTATCTTATCCATCCACTCAAAGTGATCCAACGGTTATGGAGATTCTTGAAGCAAATCAACGGTCGACGATGATTTCGGAAACGTAATTTGCGAGTGCTTTAACTCATCATCAAAATTTCGTGATTCAAAGTTGTGCGTTGTTGGTGAGTCAACCACAGTCGTTGATCTTTGAGGCTATAAGATCGGACGGTCTAGACCAATTGCGGGATTAGAACTAGCGAGTCGTTTAATTCTCCTTCCGATCTCCGCAATCCATCCCTACCGTAGATTTGGCGTTTGCGAATCCGACGGTCATGTTTTAATCTGACTTAATCTCATCGTTTGTTGGATCAACCACAGTCGTAGATCTTTGGAGCTATGAGATCTGACGATCTTAACGGATTGCAAGATTGTAACTAGCGAGTGGTTTAATTATGCTTTCGCTGCCCGAAATTCATTCCTGTCATTGATGGCTTGCATATCCGATGGTCAAGATCTTCCAATGGTCCTCAAGCCCATGATCACTCATACGATCGATGCGCGTTATATTTAGACGATCAACACGGTCAACCTCTTGATCAAACGGCTATTGAGGCTTCTCAGTCTGATCAGATGGCTGCTGAGCTTACGCTTTTCCTTCCGAGTTTTGATCTCTGTGTTTGCTAACCCTCCTCAGATTTTATCATAGGAACATTGTTGATCCTATCGTTATCAACAATAATCATGAATTTCTTCTGCTACCTGATATACAGTGCAATGTGCTCTTCCTTCTGAGCTTTGATCTTCATACTATTCGCTCCTCCTCCTGAGCTTGCGCTATCAATCTCTGCACATTGTTTGACATCTTCTGCTAACTGATATACTTGTTGACATCAATGACAATCTCATCTGTGGTAATTCATCATTAACAACATATCATCATATCGACGGTTGACATCAATGACAATATATCCAACAATCTCCCCCTTTGTCATTGAGGGAAACCCACTAACTTCATATACAAAACTCCCCCTGTGATGATGCTTTCCTCTTATGAAGTTTTCCTTTTATGAAGTTTCTCTCCCCCTTTGACATCAATGGCAAAGGGTTTTTGCTCCTGTGGTAAAGCTCTGTATGTTACTGACCAGAATCTGAACTTGGGTAAAACATGTTCTGCCTGCCATAACTGAATGACTCCCCCTGTCAATATGTTCTCTCTCTGCTTCTGACTACTCTCCCCCTTTGTTTCTGAAAAGGTATCTCTTCCTGACAAAGTTTCTTCCCCTGTTAATTTACCAACTTCTTATCTTAGTTGATTGGAATTTTTGTATTTCAAATGAGTAGTCTTCTTGATACAAATTTTTGAAGTGATCGAGTCTTTTCAAAGCTTAATCTAATTACTTTCTTAAAATCTTCCCCTGAGTTTTTACTGATTGTTCTCCTCTTGTTATCTTTACAGGATGTCATGTACCTCATTTTGTGCATTAGAATGCTACTTCTACAAATGTTGTTGTCCTACTGGAATACTGCACAATTGTAGCTCATCTTATTCAAACAATTCTTGGATCTTCCCATTGATTCTCATCGATCTTAACCAGAGTATCTGTCTTTTATCCAAGATGCTTCTTTACTGTACATTTCTAAAGTTGTTCGAGACAACTTTATACTATGCTTTTCACATAACTGCAATTCCTTTTGCAACAATTAACTTCACTCATGTTCACTTGTTCAGTCTTTGCTATCCACATCTGTGAGTGTCCTAGTTTCTTGAACTTTGTTCTCTAATCTTCTATCACTGCAAGTTCATTTTTCTTCCATGTTCCATTTACTCCTTTTGTCGTACTCTTGTTTGAATCACTTCTCATTGATTGTTTTCTTGAGTTCCAACAGTTATAGGCTTTGTGGCCATATCCATCACAACTATAACATCTCATAGTGTAACAATGTGCAGCAATATGCAACATGATTACAGTTCCAACATCTTATACTGTTGTTGAACCTACCAACTTGTTTTCTTCCATGATGCCTACAATCTAAGGCTTTATGACCATATTCGTTACAAGAAAAACAATAACCGTTAAAAACACTCTCATACCTTCTTTGATTCATCCATGAAGGTGTCTCTATTATCAACTTGCTTTGAGGTGTATGAGTAGCTTATGGATGTCTTCCTTGATCTGATCTTCTAAATTTTGTAGTATTGTTTTTATTCTTTAAACATGAGGAGCCTGAGTCACACCTACTTTCACTTTTTACAAATGAAGGAGTTGTTTCAAACCTGTCTTCATCCTTTACAAATGAAGGACTTGTGTCAGACCTGTTTTCACCTTTTATATATGAAGGACCTGCATTAGATTTCTTAGGAGTACTGATTTCTTCCTTGTTGTATCCAAGACCGAATTTTTCATTTGGTGATCTCTGACTATCAAAGATCTCATCCAGGGTCATGGAGTTGTTCAAGAACTTGATATTGGGTGTCTGACTTCTCAACCTTCTTTCTAAGATTCACAACTTCTGCTTCCATCTCATGAAATGATTCTTCCTTTTTTTCCAACTGGTTCCTTACTACCTCTTCTCTCCTTTTGGCTTCTTCAAGTTTAATTTTAAGATTGACATAGCTTTCCCTTAGTTCTGCAAGGTTTTTTCTTGGTTCATCATCTTCCTTCTTTTCTTCTTTTGCTTGACTGGTTTCATTTTTCACTCTCTTGATTTCCTCTTCCTTTGCTTGACTGATTTCATTTTTTAGTCTCTCGATTTCCTCTTCCTTTTCTTTTGTTAGATCAACAACTTTTGTTTTCAATCTTTTGATCTCTTCTTATTTGTTTTCTAACAGAATCTTTTGCACAGATATGATTTCTTTATTGTCTTTGAGATTTTCTTTTATTTCCAGGATATGCTTTTGATTGCTAAGCTCATCATCTTCCTTCTCCTTTTATTTTACTTGACTAATTTATTTCTTCATCTTCTCGGTCTCCTCTTCTTTCTCTTCTAACTGGTTGTCTTGCTCATATATTATATTTTCAGTGTCCTTGAGCATTTCCTTTATTTTCAAGACATGCTTTTGACTCTTTTCAAGAAATTATTTAGTGTAGTCATGAAGATAGTTATAGTCTGATTCATTATGGTCATATAGGTATTCATAGAGACTCCAATCAACCTTTTGTTTGGCCTTTGATAGTTCTTCTTCTTATTCTTCCATGGGATAAATGCTAACATAACATTCTTCTATTGTATAGAGTCTTCTTCTTTACTTGCGGGGGAGGATTCAATATCATTGTTATTGCAATCGAAATATTGTGGAGAGTTGTTACCTTTATTGATGGTTGAGTCTTCATCTTCATCCCTTATATGAATGTCTTCTGTGTCTTCATTTTTTATTTGATACATCTTTTCTAGCTTTAGCCATAAGTCCTTGGTGGATGTGCATATTCCTATGCTTACCTTGACTGTATCTGATAATCCATTGAGAAGAATATTCAATGTCATTTCATTGTTCTTCCTTGCTCTTCTTTGGACTATAATTTTGGATAGAATCTTTGATGTAGTTAAATCCCAGGGCTTGCTTACTACATAATTCCAAACTTCAGATCCTTTTGACTTCAAATACTGTTTCATATTTTCTCTCCATGAGGAATAATCTGTTCCATCAAATAAGCGAGCTTCAATTGCAAAGAGAGACATTTGTCCACCCATTTCTTCAGGATCTACCTTCCAGTGGTTAAATTGTGTTTTGAAGGAACCTCGCTCGGATACCAATTGTTGAAAACACCGCCCACACTAAGAGGGGGGGGTGAATTAGTGTGTGGACTTTTCTAACTTTTCTTCTTTCGAGTTACCAGTTAAAACATAATTGAACAGATTAATAACAATCAGATCATAATCATAATGGACAAAAGAGACATCAGATGTTTGCATAAGCTTTTGTATAATTGATATGAATATAGTAATATGAATTTATGTGAAAGGGGATTTTCCTAGCACCAACTAAGTTGTTTCAACACCAACTGAAGTAAGGAGCACCAACTCCTTGGAGAGTACCAACTCTCAGGCAAGACCCAGCTTGCTGATAGAACCCAGTTTATCCAACTAGATCAACCAACTCTAGTAGCAATGATCCATTATTCAATCAACTCTATCTTTTGATCAAAGGTATACCATAAACGCTCATCCCCACATTTCATCTTCACTCTGAAATTCACGCCTTCTTCGCTTTATCTTTCCTCTAATATCTTCACTCAATCTTTGCTTCTACATCTCTCTCTTATAGTCACACGGACCTCGGGTCCAGATCTGCCTCTTCACTTCACAAGCCATGCTTCGTCCACACTTGTCGTTTCAAGTGAACCAATCATGGTTTTATTTATAGTGGCCTATGCTCAAAACTTGTTTAAGTTATTGATTTGACCTGTTCAATAACCAACCTGTTCATTAACAACTTTGGCACCACCATAGATTATCGTTTCAGGTCTTCATCGTTAAACCTGACATCCCCTTTCCTTTCACAAATATATCATAGTCATGGATCGATTTCCTTCATCTTTGTGATAACAGAGATCGACGCTTCCTTCAAACCATGATCATATGATCAATGGCGTAGAACCACAAGCTTAACAATTAAGCGAATTACATTATGCCCTTTAAATATTTTTACTATATGACCAACAATGGTGACCTCACGCTAGGCAAGACGAGCTCTTGAGCGTTTATCAATTCAACGATCACGATTCAATCTCCCTATAAGATGGATGATTGTCGGGACTTCGACACTTCGCCCTTCGGAACTTTTGGGCTTGAAACATTTCAAATCTCCCGAATATAATATCGCTGAAAAGATCGGACGGTTCTCATTATATTTCAGAGCAAGATCAATGGTCATTTACGATCCTTACATCACTCTTTCATTTATTAATCCAACGGTAAGGACTTAATCAAGCAATGAGATGGATGGCCACCTTTTACTCAGCAACTTCGTCTATTATGCTTACCCTATCCTTCCACTATATTTTGATCAACGATTGTGAATACAACTGAACATCAGATCGACGGTCGATATCTCCTTCGGGTCTCCAGACTTCATAGATTTCGAGTCTCAACCCCTACTTTCCTCCGTACATCAATATTCCAGAGATGAAAATCCACTGATGCATGTCCCTTTCTCGATCAATGGTCGAGATTCTTTCGCGTCTTCGGGCTTCAGAATTCTCAAGCCTCAACTCTCACTGTAGTATGATCAATGGTTGAGAATACTCTGATGCAATCTTTCAGATCAGACGACTTATGTCTGCTTTGGGACTTCGGCGTTCAGGACTTCGGAGGTCTCATATAAACACTACTCCATTTTCCTCTGGAGTGACCACCTGTTGAGTAAGTCATCAATGGTGGAGACCACTTGTTTTCGGTTAACATTTCCACTTACACTATCCTTCCACTGAGTAGATCGATGGTCGAGGAAGCTCCTGAAGTGATCTTCAGATTGGATGTCTTGTGTACACTTCGAGACTTTGACATTCGGGACTTCGGGACTTTGGGCAAGTGCGGTGGTAAAACTCCTGAAGCAAAATTCCTGGAGTGACATAACTTGCTTACGTCACTTGCTGTCATGTCACGAGCCAAGTAGTTTCCACGTGTCACTCTGATTCGTGATTTGTACGTACTTGAAATGTTGATTCATCTTGACACTTGTCATTCTCTGACTATGCCACGTTTCCTTGATGATGTAGGCTTGCTGACGTGGATTTGTTGACGTATATCTTCTGACATGGTCTACCACTATGCCCTTTTGCTGATGTGGTATGCTGACCAACAACCTTGATCCAATGATCCTTGTTTTTCCTCCAAATCCAATGATCCTTTTTCATTTCATATTTTCGGGCTTTAGGTATTTCAAATCTCAAACTGATGGAGTGTAACTTCCTCACATCTTTAGACCCAAAGTGAAGGATGTTCATTCGATTAGGATCTTAGATCGATGACTCGATCTATCTGCGATGCAGCTCTTGTAGATTATCCTGTCCTTCCACTTTAACATGATCCAACGGCTGACGAGTATTCGACTAATCAACATATAAACCTTTTAGCTCACTTATCCTATCTTTCCACTCAAAATTTATCCAATGGTTGTGGAGATTCTCGAAGCAGATCAACTGTCGACGATGATTTTGAAAATGCAACTTGCGAGTGTTTTAACTCGTCATCAAAATTCCTTGATTCGAAGTTGTGCACTTTTTTTGCGTCAACCACAGTCGTCGATCTTTGAGTCTATAAGATCGGACGATCTAGACCAATTGTGGGATTGGAACTACCAATTCGTTTAATTCTCCTTCCAATATCCACAATCCATCCTTGTCGTAGATTTGGTGTTTGTGCATCCGACGGTCATGTTTTAATCTGACTTAATCTCATCGTTTGTTGGATCAAACACAGTCGTATATCTTTGGATCTATGAGATTTGACGATCTTGACGGATTGCGGGATTGTAACTAGCGAGTGGTTTAATTCTGCTTTCTCTCCCCGCAATTCATTCCTACCGTTGATGGGTTGCAGATCTGACGGTCACCATCTTCCAACGGTCCTCAAGCCCATGGTCACTCATACGACCGATGCACATTATATTTAGAAGATCAACACGGTCAACCTATTGATCAGACGGCTATTGAGGCTTCTCAGTCTGATCAGACGACTTCTGAGCTTACGCTTTTACTTCCGAGTTTTGATCTCTGCGTTTGCTAACCCTCTTGAGTTTTTATCATAGGAACATTGTTGATCCTATCGTGATCAACAATAATCATGAATTTCTTCTGCTACCTGATATACTATGCAATGCGCTCTTCCTTCTGAGCTTTGATCTTCATACTATTCACTCCTCTTGTTCGCTCTTCCTCCTGAGCTTGCGCTATCGATCTCTGCACACTGTTTGACATCTTCTGCTAACTGATATACTTGTTGACATCAATGACAACCTCATATGTGGTAATTCATCATTAACATCAGATCATCACATCGACTTTTGACATCAATGACAATATATCCAACATTTGTGTTTAAAAAAATTATACATAGTTTATGTTTAGAAAGCTTAAGTAACAAGGTGTTTTTTTCATTTAAAAAAATAATTGTGGAGTATTTTTTTTCAATTGATTTATTTTTTTACTTAAATTTGAAAAAATAAATAAAACTGATAAATAAATAAATTTTTAAGTAACAGTTAGGAGTTCATTTTGATCCTTTTTTGTCTATGATGGTACTAGTTGTCTTTCAATTAAGTCGTAATTTTAACTCAAAAAAAATATTGGTGCCATTGATATCATCACTTTTTGATTCAAGGGTCAATTTTAAGGTTTTAAGATTTTTGTCAATGTTGTGATTTCAAACAAGTCATAATTTTAACCACCTCCAAAAAAAGGGTGCTACTAGTAGTGCCACTTTTTTATTCAAGGGTAAAAATTGTCCCTAAATGTGACCTTTAAAAATATTAGAACTTGGAGAGTTCTCTTCAAGTTGGTAAATTTTTTCCTTCCTCAAGTGATCTTCGGTGACTTTGAAAAGCACACTAGAGGCATTGGTTCCAAGCTCATGAGACAAATGGGATATGATGGAAAAGGGCTAGGCAAGGAAGGCCAAGCGATTCTAATCATCGTTGTAGCTCAGTAGAGGCACAATCATGAAGGCCTAGAATTTAGTGGACAAGAAGCTAATACAAGTTCAACTCAAACCACCTTCATTAAGGCAAGATGAACAAGAAATGAAGTCATTCCCATGGAGGAAAAGGTGGCTAGAAAAGGTGTGTGCGATAAGCCACTCAAATCTTCTTGTAGAGGCTCCCTAGATAGGGTAGCTACATTGTTTAATGATGGTGTAGCCATCTGGAGAGCAGATGATCATCGATGCATGCATGTTTAAAAATTCATGTGAGCGAGTGGGGGAGATCCATCGATGAGTGATGGTGATGCATGGGAGAGTACATAGAATTTATGGCACAAGGAAGAGTATGATAACGAAGGGTGGTGTGAGTATTATAGCATCAGAGCCGAGCATAAAATGAAATTGAATGAGCAAAATGATCGAGAGAAAATGATGGCGAAAGGTGGCATAGGGTGTTTTAATGACCAAAGCAACAACTAGGTTTCAAAGCATGTAGACTCCTTAGCTCATCAACAGTAGGACTGATGTTATGGTAAAAAAATTGAGCTCTATATTTTCCTTGCATCTCTGGTTTTTCTCCATGTTTGTAGTTTTTGGGCTTACACTTGGGAGGGCTTAATACATCTTTGTGAGGAGGGTTTGCATGTACCCCAATTTGTTGTCCTCCTGTTGAAGACTGAGTGCCTAGTCTGTGATAAAGTCTCTATAATCACATAGACCTCTTGCTTGCAAAGGGGAGAGGGGGTTGGTCTAGAAGAGTGGAAGCATATTGTGGTTGACTTGAGGTTTGGTTTGAGTACATCTTGGTATCAAGCGTGTGGTTCTTTAAATTTAGTAGAGGCTCTGTGGTGGTTGTGGGATGGGTTGGGCGTTTGAGGATTGTGGTCAACACAAGACTATGGTAACCGAAGAAGAACTGAAACAATTGCTTGTTACATTTGTCAATGACAATGAAGAGCATTTATCAGCCATCGAACAATTGCAAGTGAAATGCAAAGAAGTAGAGGACCACATTTATGTGCTTCAAGTTAAGCAAGAAATCACCATCCCAACAATCAAGAACTATATTGATAATTGGGTCAAGAATTCCTTGCAACAGATTACTAACCTAGAATAGCCACCACAAACAGTTTCTTCAATAGAATCCCAAACCAAGAAATGTTATGAAGTCAGATACACAACAACAAAACATAAACCAGACTAACATAATATTTTCTTATTGGTAAGTAGTCTATTGTTTACATCTGCTTCTGCTATCCTTTTCTTTTTTTGACTCAGTGATTTCTCATAAGTATTTGTTTTATGTCCTCTATAGACTTAACATTGGTTTCTAACTATATTGTTTTCTTTCTTTCAGGTCTTTCTTCTATTTATTGGTCCACGAGAGCCCCAATCCTAGTCCATTTGAACAAACACATTTACTTTTTACAAACATTATTTAAAAGACAATTGTATATTTTTTGAACTTGCCGAAGAACTCTTTGGCATAGATGGATAGTGATTTTTCAGGCTTTGAGTTTAAAAATGGATTTTCAAGTCTGTTTTCACTCTTTATGATTTTTCAATGAAACAACATGTTAAGTTTTGTGCATATGTCATACTTTACTTCCACTATGTGAAATGTTATTTTGAATTTTGTACTTTTTCACAAGCATAATGTAAAAGACAATTGATAATTTTCTTGTGCTTACCAAAGAAATGTGTTGGCATACATAGCGACTGATTTTCAATCCTTTGAGTTTTAAACTGAATAGTCAATTTTGTGTTCATTATTTATGATTTTTCAATGAAATATCATGTTAAGTTCTCTGCATATGTGGATATTACTTTCATTCTGCAAAAATGTTATTTTGATCTTTATGCTATCATTTGTAAATTTTATAGTGTATTTTGAATATTGAATAGAATACAACCTTGTCCTTTCTCATACCTTGCTCTCTTTTTGAATGTTTATTTAACAAACCAACTCCACCATATGGTTTCGTTTCAATTGTCTATCGTGACAATTTATGTTGCTCCATTTAAATCACATAAAAATTGAAAAAGCATTTTCCCCGCTCAGATCCTTTTTGAGACTTAAACATCCTTATAAATCAACAATAGTGATTGAACATTGTCCAGTGGACCAACACTTTCCTATATAGTGTTTCTTTCCATTTGTTTTATTTACAAAACCAATTTTCCTATTAAGCTGGAACATCAAAAATTCCTCTTCTTTTGCATTGTATTTGATCTGTTCAGTTCTCTACACATTGTCTTTTTCGAGCTTTGGTTGAAAAAACACTTTTCCTATTAATTTGGAAGTTTGAAAATACTGTTGCTTTTGCACTCTGTTTCATGTGTTCGGTCATCTGCACATTGTCTTTTCTGAACTTTGGAAAAAAAAGGCAGTGATATGAGTAACAACTTTTTGATGTGCTACTGACAATTTCAAGAGTCTGCACAAGCAACATAAGTTGTGCAGGGAACTCGACCACATCTTCTTTCCACATATCCTAAGTTGTGCACACATTGCATTGTTTCGCGCACATTCTAGACTATGTGCACTTCACATTGCTTCGAGCACATCCTAAGATCAATGCACTCTGCATTGCCTCTCTGCATCTTCATCTCTGCAATATTTTCACAAAGTTTTATGGTAGATGTTTTTACTTATTTTTACATAGTTCTATGCTAGATGCCATATCTTGTGCAGACAACTATAGAGTCTTTGCTTCTCGCACATATTTTCACTTGGTAATTCCTCTGTCTTATTTGTTTTTTGATATGTGAAAAGCTAATACCCATTTCTAGATATCTTTGTTTCTTTCTTATAGGTCTTATATTTAATGCTCCATTCTTCCCATTTAAAAAAAAAAAAAAAAAATCCTATGTAACTTAACCTGCGCACACTTTACATTGTTTCCCACACATCCTATCCTCCACACACTTTACTTTGCTTCCAACAAATCTTGCCATCAACACACTTTACATTTCTTCCAGCAAATCTTGGCATCAACACACTTTACATTTCTTTCGATGCATCCTCGCCTCTGCATACTGGTTTTTACTAAGTTTTATGCTACATGTTTTTTTTTTTTTTTTACACAGTACAATGCTAAATCTGATATTCTATGCGAAGAACTTTATGTCCTTTGCTTCTCATACATGTTATCCTCCACACACTTTTCAATGACTTTTATGTGTGAATCTTCCACAATTTCATCATTGTCCTCTATATCCACACACATTTACTTTCGCACAATAGAAAGAGTCAAATTGAAGATTTAGTTATTCTGTCATTTATTTTTGAAGATCTTCTTCCCTTGGCACTACTATGCCATCTTGCAATGAATCTAACACTTGTTTCTAGATATCTTTGTTTGTTTCTTATAGGTCTTCTATTTAATGCTCCATTCATCCCGTTTAAAAAAACATTATTCCTATGTAACTTAACTTGCGCACACTTTACATTGTTTTTTGCACATCCTATCCTCTGCACACTTTACATTGCTTCCAGCGAATCCTAGCATCGACACACTTTACATTGCTTCTGCCTCATCCTCGCCTCCGCATACTTCTTTTTACTAAGTTTTATGCTACATGTTTCTACTTTTTTTTAACATAGTCTAATGCTAAATATGATATTCTATGCAGAGAACTTTACATCCTTTGCTTCTCGCACATGCTAGCCTCCGCACACTTTTTGCTAACTTTTGTGTGTTAAGCTTCCACATTTTCATCATTGTCCTTTATATCGACACACATTTACTTTTGCACAATAGAAAGAGTCAAAATAAAGATTTAGTCATTCTAGTATTTATTTTTGAAGCTCTTGTTCCCCTGACACTGATATGGCATCTTGCAATAAAGCTAATACCCATTTCTATATATATTTGTTTCTTTCTTATAGGTATTCTATTTAATGCTCCATTCTTCCCATTTAAAAAATCATTTTTCATATGTAACTTAACCTACACACACTTTACATTTTTTCCCACACATCCTATCCTCCACACACTTTACATTGCCTCCAGCAAATCCCGCTTCCAATGAATCTTCACCTCCTCATATTTCTTTTTACTAAGTTTTATGCTACATGTTTTTGTTTTTATTTTTTACATATTCCAATGCTAAATACGATATTCTATGCGGAGAACTTTATGTCCTTTGCTTCTCACACATGCTAGACTCCGCACACTTTTAACTAACTTTTATGTGTGAAGTTTCCACAATTTCATCATTGTTCTTTATGTCCACACACATTTACTTCTACATAATAGAAAGAGTCAAACTGAAGATTCAGTGATTCTATCATTTCTTTTCGAAGCTCTTGTTCCCCTGGCACTGCAATGGAATCTTGTAATAATGATTCCATAATATTGATATTGTTCTTAAAATGCATACTCAACTACTAAAGTAGAAATCAGTTGAAAATACGAAAGATCAAGTCAATTAAATATTTCCTAGATTAAACTCGGGAACCTATATTTTAGACTTGTGCCAACTTTTGTAATTGGCGCTCCCTATCCTAACTTCCAAGCACTTTACATTGCTTCTCGCATATGATAACGTCTCCATTGAACTGTCACATACCCACTACCATAATCAAATTTTCGTTGATTTCTGTAGAACCAGAGCCCCCGAATTACCTACGGAGGCCTAGCACAAGCTAGCTCTTTCTCTCTCTCTGTTCCCATGTGATCGCGGGTCATGATCACAGGTCAGATAATCATGGCGCCTCTTTGTATTTCGCGACTTGGTGCCAAAGGAATGTCGAATCATTCGACTCTGCAACCGTCAAACCCCGGCAGGGCTAGTAATTGGCCAATAGGGACGAGTCCCTACAGGGTTGGCAAATGGCCGATAGGAACGGCCCGAACAGCCCTGTCGCGTGAGTGAGAGAAGTACAGGTGGTGAGAGGGGAAACACGACACGGTGGGCAGCGTGACAGGAGACGGGTCCCACTTCACACGCCACACCATTCCGGACCCCCCCCCCATTAAAGGCAGAATGGAAAGGGGGGTCCGGAATTCGCCTGAATGTCGTTGATCAAGGCGAATTGATCCGAACCATTCTCAAGTTGCACGTTCGATTCCGGACGACCCCCCCACCGATAAAAGAATAACAGCAAGGGGGCTCCGGAATGAAACCTTAGCCGTTGATCTAGGCGGGTGGACTCTGGCCGTCCAGATCTGCTCGTCGCTTACCCTAAGGCGTATTCGCACCCCAACTTAAAGTTGACGTCTCTTCTCCACATCTGACGGTCATTATAGACCCTGAGATTCCTTGAAGGAGTCTCGTCCATTCATCTAGACTTAGCCACATGCTAATGTATTGACATTATGGGTCGAGATTTATCAAGGCGAGAGCCCGAGTTCTTGTCAACGGAACTCCCGAATCCTCGATCCCCGATTTCCTGAAACATGTAATCTCTCGACACGTAGCCTCCTTAAATAAAACAGCCCAGATCTGTCCCGGGGCTTCCACCATGAAAAGTCGTGATCTCTCGTCACCAGGACTCCCGAGTTCGCGATTCTCAATTTCCCGAAATGGGAAATCTCGCGAAACGTGGCCCCCTTAAATCAGACGGTCCAGATCTGTTCCGGGGTTTCCACAATGGAAAGTCCCGATCTCTCATCACCAAAACTCCCGAGTTCTCGACTCCCAATTTCCCGAAATGGGTAATCTCTCGACACGTGGCCTTCGTCGTTCAGACGGTCTAGATCTATTTCGGGGCTTTCGCCCCTATTCACTGGGGGTTTAACCCTCGGGTAACTCCTGACAAATCCAACGACTGTCAGGTTTTCCAGTTGAGATCTGACGGCTCAGATTGGTTCCTACCTGTGCATTCTTCCACGACTTCCTGGACGTGGAAAAATCAACGGTCCAGATACTCCCATGGACCTTGGGGATCTACGATCCCGATTTCTTTGCTACCCACAAAGACATAGAAAACAAAGGGGTAAGGCATTTAACACCCTACTTACTCCTACCAATCTAATGGTCATGTGTGACCACAGGTTTCCTGATGGAATCTCGTCTGTCGATCAACACCTATTCAGGGTTAAGGCACTTAACACTCCATCTTCTTCTTCCGATTTGACAGTCATGAGTGACCACAGATCTCCCGACAGGATCTCGTTCGTCGATTCGATACTTCATCCTTATGCTACCATTTTGGGTTTTCAAGAGGGTCGTTCCTCCTCGTGCAGGGTTACTAAGGCCGTGCGCCTTCACATTCTCTTTCCCAGTTCTTGATGGGATTTTCAAGGAGGGTATCTCTATGGGGAGGTTTTTACCCAGGGTATTATCTGAGGCAGATAAGGGTACCTTTCTTCCATGAATTGAACATGCAGTCTGAATTAGATCAATATGCATATAAATAGCGATTTATGAAGACATAAGCCATACGTAGTCTTTCCATTATAAACATGCATCTACTAGTACCGATCAAAACACCATACAAACACTCCTACTCTGAACTCATTCACCATTTCACAGCTTATAAACATAAATGTTAGAATAAATATATATTTCAAGATGCCAAAGGCAAAAAAATTATCAGAAATAATACCAGGGGTTATGCAATTTCTAAGAGGGGTGCTCATTTCCACCCAACCGTAGGCTCAGCGACTCCCATCGGATTTACCACTAGCCACCCCTGAGCTGAGACCACGATGTTTTGAGACTGCGTCTCTGTTTTCCAGTGACCAGAAGCGAAGGTTACTCTCCTTCCTCTCTGCTATCACTCACTCTGCATATCGCCAGAGTTCTCTTCCTCCCCTCGCGTCTTCCCCCAATCGCTTCTCCCCCACACCTTATCCTCTTGTGAGGTTGTGTGTGGCATGATTTTCCTTGCGTTGGTCAGGCTTGACGGCTCTATAGATGGGTGGTTCACCTCCCCATCCCTCATTAATTCCTGAGGAGCCATCTACCTACCAGTCTGCAGGACATTTAATTTGGGGCCAGTGAGCCGCTTTTGGTTCTCCAGGCCAGTGGAGTCCAAATATGGTATTGAATCTCAGTGGAAGTTAACGCCACCTTTCCAGGTGCCTTCCACCGCCATCGTGGTCTCTTTTTCAGCACATCCCCTCTCAGCAGTCTTGCAATATAAATTCATAATATTATTCACATTCATCGACCTTTTCCACAAGGTCCATTCACATCACATATTCACATTTCTGAGTTTGCCACAGTTCTTGGCCAGTCCAGTTATTTTTACAAACTGGGGGAAACAGGGTGTTACATGAACACTTCACTTATTTATATTTCTTCTCGCATATTCTAACCCCCCATTCAACATTTCACGTATTTACTTTCTAAGTTTTGATCCACAATGAACATTTACTATTTAATTACTAAGTTTTACTCGACATTAAAAATTTACTAAGCTTTACTTTGCATTGAACAATTTACCATCTTGCATATTTTTACAAACTATTACCCTAAATTTTTTTAGTCCAAACACTTTACATTTATTCCCGCATATGCTAACCTTCTCATTGAATATTTCACTTTTTTGCTTCCCGCATGTGCTAACCTCCCCATTGAACATTTAATACTTTGCATTTTTTCTTGTTTTTAACAAAGTATTATGCTAAATATTTTTGCATGAACAATACTAAATGTTTTCACTTGTTTTTTCTTTATTTTTATCATTCTCCTATTGCATAAACAATAATGTTATTCTTCTTTATTTTATGTATTTTTTAATTATTATCTTTTGACCAAAACTATTCATTGTCCGTGCCTTTAATTATATTAAGTTTCATTGTTAAACATATATTTCCCAACTTACTTGGCATGGACTATGTTGCCATGCATCTTTTTTTTATCTACAATTTCCTTAATTAGAAAAATGACACACCTTTACTCAGAAATTTAATAATGATAAACCTTAACTTCTAAACTTGACTATGGATTTTTATTGGAAAAAGTGTATATTCTTTTTCTTTTTTCTTTTCAAAGTAAGAAAAAGTTTATAATATTGAGGGTTATTAGTTTAATTTTTTTTAATACAATCTTGGTATTTTGACTTCCAATTACATCAGACAAAACTTGGCTCCCTAAAATATCATGTTGGTGGTTTTTTTAAGTAGACTTCTGCTCCTACCAAATCCTTTGGATCTTAAGTAATTAAGTTGTTTCCATAAGTCCAAAGAAGAAAAATTGTTATCTAATCAAAAGTAAATTTAGATTATAAACCATTCTATATTATAAACCATAAGTCCGAAGAAGACAAATTGTTGTAGAATCAAAAGTAAATTTAGATTAGGTTATCTAATTATTGCTAAGGCTAACTAAAAAAAGGTCATATAATTTTTGCAACATCTAACCATAAACCTTATATATATAACTTAAAATATTGCACTTAAATGAAAATTGTAACTCATACCACAAAGAAAACATATACATTACTTTGAATGAGACAAAAATTAGTTAAAGAAACAGTAAAACCTTTATTGAAAAAGCAATTGTTTTGAATTTTATGTTCTATTTTCTCATTTAGCAGAATTCTAAGAATTGTTCTCTCTCTCTCTCTCTCTCTCTCTCTCTCTCTCTCTATATATATATATATATATATATATATATATATATATATATATATATATATATATATATATAGGAATTGATCACTCATTAAAGTGATCTAGGTTAGGAATAGGATTAAATTAAGTGGTTGTCACTATAACACCTTTAGATTCATCAAGTTTTACCATTCCAACACAGCTTGAAGGTTAATCATAATTAAAAAGGATGTAATCTCCACGAGGGTTACCCTTGGCCAAGATGTTGTAGATCAAGTTGTCTTCCTTAAGGCCCCATGGATTAATTTTTGGCTACAACATATTTTGGACATGTCTTCCAAATCTCCATCAATGGATTTTAGAATTTTTGAAGCCCTTACTTTGCAAGGAAGCCTCCATTTTCCCATGTACTCAAGCATTCTACATTGTTGTGATTGATTATGTCGAGGATGAATATAACATTTCCACTCCATATCATGTTTTATGGGTTGTGGAATCCATGAAACCATCCCTCAAAATCTCCTTCTTTGATGCTTATGTAGGCAAGGATTATAATTTTACCACTACATTTTGGGGTTCCAAATAAACCCTCCATTGGAAATTCCCTAAGGAAATTTCATTTTTGTGCCCAAAAATTGGAAATAAAACAATTGCAACCAAGTATGTCATGTTGTGTATAGACATGGTTTTTACAAATGGTTTTCCGAAGGATATCTTGATAAAGGAAGTAGGTAAGACATGGAATCAAATATTATAGTATGAACATGTGACCTTCATGTGTTGATTGTGATTTAAGTATGTCCATTTGGAGATGTTTTATCTAAAGAAAAAGTCAATTGAGCATGAGAAACCTCAAAAAAGAAAAAAAGAACAGAAAGCCCACCCCAAGGAGAGGATCCAAGGAGCACCACCACTTGATAAAGGTGGAGGAATCCACATAGGAGGATGAGGTTGAAAATGAAAAATACTCTCTTCATGCATTGCCCTTGGAGGAGGATCCTCCTCTCTCTCCCCCCTTGGGGACAATCAATCAGGGGTTGGACAATCGAGGGTTGGAGTAATGTGCGGAAGCAAAAGGGGTGTTCCCCTAACGATGCTTATGAGAAACACAACCCATCATCTAGATATTATTTCATGGAGAGGTTTCTCAATAATAGTGATCTCTAAGAATAAAATCTTCCAATAACTAAATAATCTAGGCAATATAGAAGAGTTCAAATTAAAAAAAAATGTCTACACTTTTAGAAATTTATAAGCATAACAAACAACAAACAATAGACCACCCAACCGAATCCAATGCCATGGTTATGGTATTAAGAGAGAGATATACATTTTACAACCCAATATTGAAGAGATTGTAATGTTTGTCCTATTTCTCTATTTATAACACTCACTACGTCAACATATGTCAATTGAATATAATACTTTATACAAAACTAACAATAAAATAATAATATATTTTGATATTCAGTAGATAATAAGCATTGCATTCCAATGGAAGAAGATGAATCTAAGGCAATTTTTGCTAGAAGTTATACATCAAACAAAAGACATATATGAGGCATTACTATCTATCTACACACAGACATATACATACACCAATGTAAATTTATCTTAACTTGGGATCTCTTAAGTACTTGGAGATTTTCATCTCTTTATTAATTATTTTTGTTGCTTAATAAATTTGAAATTAAGATGGATTTACACCGATTATATTATTTCTTTATTTTCCTTTTTTTTTAATAATATATTTTTCTATATAAAAACCATTTAACTTTAACTTTTTAAAAGTATAATAACAAATTTTTAAACTTTTGAATAATAATTAATTGGTATATGTGTTGGACTAATGGGATTGGGATGATAATAAATGATATAGTTTGAATTTATTATTGGTTCTTCTTTCAGATTTTAAGCATTCAAGTGATATTTGATCAATATATATCTTTGAAACAAATTATGTTTTTTCCTCATGAATTGTGTATGATGATATACGAGATAGTTTGAATTTAAGTATAAAATTCATATGTGGTAGTTTGAATTTATGCATAAAAGTCTTATAATCATATATGAAATAGTTTGAATTTAAATATAAAAGTGTTAAATCTTGATAGGTTTGCTCTCTAATTTTCAAAACAAAAATAATATATTATAAACAAAAACCAATGATTATTTTTATATATAATCATTAAGTTGGTATACAAAAGTTTAAGTCAACTACCATTATATTTATATATATATATATATATATATATATATATATATATATATATAGTCAAATATTATAATTATACAAATCCATTTATCACATGGGTATTTTTTCCAATAGAAAAATTATCTCATTTATATTAAGAGAATATAAAAGTTTTACAACTCTGTCTTCATCAAAAATTCCTACACGACTTTCACAATATCACTTTCTCTCCACTTCCTCTCCACAGGAATAAGGAGCTACTTTTCCTACTCCAAAAAAGTAACAATCAAAAAACAAAAAGGTAAAGCATATAGCCCAAAACAACTTGGCCCCAAGAATTCGAGTACAAAAGCTGATGGAACCCTCAGCTAACATCATACTATGATAAAACTACAGTTAAAACTAAACAACAGACATAACATAGCTCGGACAAAAACATGGCCATGTATCTCACCATCAATGGCCAAAGAAAAACAAAAAGTAGCCAGTTACTAGTAAATGTTGATAGTATTTTTTCCCCCTCTATGTTATTATGCCAAGTGTAATACATGATGCCTCCCTCCGGCTCGCTTGATGCTTGCTTGGATAAGTAATCAGCTTCAGTGTTAAATTCTCTATGAATATGATCAAATCTAATGTATTCAAAGTCCTTCACCATCTCCTTTAATCTCGATTTCCAGCCTTCAATCGCACAGACTTTGAGACTACCTTTGTTATCTAGCCAAGCAATCACCACTTTGGAATCCCCCTCTAAATCTAATATTCTAATGGAGAGGCGTAAATCCAATCTTATCGCTGCCCAAGCCCCAAGTAATTTGGCTTTTGTATTAGTGCATTGACCAGCATTAAAGGTCCATCTAATACAAGTAAGATCTGGAAGTTTTAGAACACCGCCTGCTCCACAATAAGCCCCACTTCGATGCAATGCCCCATCAAAATATGCAATGGTAGTGTTATCCTATAAATGAAATAACAAACTTTTTGGAAGTTTGTCTCTTTTAACTCCCTCATTCACACTAGCTTGAATTAAAGTTTTGTAATAAACCTTTTGGATTTTAGGCATACTTCCTTCAAAGATAGTCAGGTTTCTCTCCAGCCAAATATTCCAGCACAAATGGGTAGCCAATATTGTTGGTACAGATTTATTTTCGAACCATTCCTGAATGCAAATCTCCAAACTCCTACCACTCCAAGTATGTTTGTAACCCCCCCCCCCGTAATAATCTTTTCCCACGTAGCTTTTGTGAAAGCACAATGGATGAAAATANAGATTTATTTTCGAACCATTCCTGAATGCAAATCTCCAAACTCCTACCACTCCAAGTATGTTTGTAACCCCCCCCCCGTAATAATCTTTTCCCACGTAGCTTTTGTGAAAGCACAATGGATGAAAATATGATCAATAGATTTAAAATATGGTTTGCAAAGATCGCACATGCTCAGTCCTTCTCTTCCTCTGGACTGAAGAACATCCCAAGTTAAAATTTTCCCTTTGATAGCCAGCCATAAAAAGAGTTTGATTTTTAATCGTATATTTTACTACCAAATGGATCGTCCCCGTCCACTTATAGATCTCAAATTCCTTGTTGATAATAAATCCCTATAGAAATTTTTGACACTTGGAACCCCTGATCTATCCCCCCTCCGTCCATAAGAGTGAATCCTCTCTATCCTGTAGAAAGGTCCCCGCATCAATTAAGTCCAATCTGAATCTGTCCCATTCCGTTGTTGAAGTACTAGTTAGTCCAATTTCATAACTCTTTACCCACGAAAAAGAAGAATAAGATATGTCATCCATTCGTTGGACCTGTTCTAAAGAACACATATGTCTTTCATGAAGATCTAAAAATTAAAATATTAGACAAAAAAGATTTCTCCCCTAAATCAAGAATATTATCTCTCCCTAATTCTATAAGATGGTCATTTCCAGGATTCCAAGACAGCCACTGAAGGATAAGATGGATAGATTTTAAAAGGCCTCCCCGAATGCATGAGGATGACTGAGCCTGAAAGGTAAAAAATCTGAGCTAGTTTATAACTGACAGATGAGATAAATACTTATCTTTTATAACTCTGTGCTAGATGCTAGGACTAGTTAAAACTCTCCAAAGGGAATTTGCAGCCATCGCCTGTTTAAAATCTAGAAGATTTCTCAGACCCCATCCCCCATTGCGCTTTGGTACTGATATATGTTCCCACTTGCATAGATGAATGTGATTTGTTTCCCGATTCCCATTCTAGAGAAAGTTCATTATAATATTTCTTAGAGTATTCAAAATAGAATTTGGAATAATTGCTAATGATAACTAGTAGACCGACTGACTCTCTAAGACAAATTTTAAAAGAATAAGTCTACCCCCCAGTGATAGCCAGCGATAACACCAATTATCTATCTTTTTTTCCATCTTCCGAATCAGCCAAAGCCAATCCTCTAAACGGTGATTATCGGTCTTGATGAACACCCCAAGATATTTGAAGCCAATTTCCAATTCTGAGAAAATATAAGGATAAAGGGGTTTAAAAGGATCTTGTTGATTAAGGTTGGTTGTCATTGATGTCAACCCTTGAAGAAAGACCTGTAGCACAAAGGTTTGGGTAATGGACCCAATAGTTTTTGATGTAAATATGACTCATTATTGTTTTGTCATGGTTG
>JASDQU010100120.1:204675-241207 GCA_032191745.1 Picea mariana
CATTGGAAACGTAATCATAACTTCTACATAATATATCAAACTCAAAAAGGAATTCATCATGATCTTCTGAAGACAAACCATGAAAATTAGGTAGTGTTGAGAGTGGAATGTTCTTCATGGGGGCTACCCCTCTAGGAATATCACCAATAGGAAATCCTAATGTGGAGAAAGAGTTTTCATCATTTACCTCTCCTTCAGGACCTGCCTGTTCTTCATGATGCAATTCTTCATTGTACTCATCCATGTTTTCTTCTATCTGCTCCCCTGCTGTGCTTGCTCTGTTCTCAATGTTTCCTGCCGGTTTCTAGATTGTCTCAGGACTCCAAACTTCTTTCCCCGTTTCAAATTTTTCTTGAAATTAAGGTTGGGATTTTGGTTTCCGAGAGTTTGGTCATTGAGCAGAAGATTCAGACTTTGATATAATCTCGTCAATATAAGTCTTTCTTCCTCCTCTTCCTCTTCCCCTGCCACCTGTAGGGTCAGTGTCTTTGGGGTCTCCATGTCCTCTCATGCAATCTTTGTATCTGAAAAATCATAAGTTCTTTTGAAATATATAATTACCTTCCCCGGCAACGGCGCCAAAATGTTGGTCACTATAATTGCTTATTTAATCTAAACAATCAAGTGCTACATAAATTGTCAACCCAGGGAAGTCTGTTTATTTCAAAGGTAACCACGCACTATATATGCTCAATCTCAAAAGAAACTTAGAGTTGTAGTAAAAACTATATTAATCACACTTGCCTTGAACAAACTGAAGTTCTAACTTGAATTACAGGAAAGCAATCTACCTATTGCAGAGCTCAAAGTTTAAACAAATGATTAATTGAAGAATCTTGGATTACATTAAAATAACAACAAGATACTGCAACAGGAAAGATCAATTATTCTGTAATCAGAGAACATGACCCTATTCCCAAAGTAGGAATCTTCAGCACCTGTTTTCGATCATCACACTTCATGAACTCATTGCTTAACTGAAATAATTGACATACACACTAAAGGCTATCTATCTCTTAACAGAGAACAGGACCCTATTTCCTAAGAAGGAAACTTCAGCACCTGTTTCTGATTAGCACACTTCATAAACTCATTAATGCACTAAAGGCTAACTATCTCTAACAGAGAACAAGACCCTATTTCCTAAGCAGGAAACTTCAGCACATGTTTTTTATTAGCACACCTTCATAAACTCATTAATGCACTGAAGGCTAACTATCTCTAACAGAGAACAGGACCCTATTTCCTAAGCAGGAAACTTCAGCACCTGTTTCTGATTACCAAGATTTCATAAATTCATCAAACAGAATTGATAACTAAAATGATTAATATTTACCCAAGCATGAATCACATGAAAACAATGTAACGTTCAGTAAAGCAGAGTTTTCAGCAAGACAGAGTTCAGTAAAGTAGTGTTTCAGCAAAACGGAATTCAATAAAGTAGTGTTTTAGCAAAATAGAATTGAATCAAGGAATAAACAGATATCACACTAACACACTACAAAACTAATGGGTGAATCTTGTGAATAAGGTGGTCCCTCCCTTCTCACAATATTCCCCTGAAACGAAAAGGCTAGAGAGAAATGCTCAGAACAGTCTTTTATTCATCTGTCAATGTATCATATTACAATCTGGAATGAAGTACGTCCTTCTCTCTAAACCCTTCTTAGTACAAAAACAGAAGGTCGCTCGAATGATGATTTCCTCTTATTTAAAGAGGAGGATCCCTTCGATACAACTTAATCAACTAATTACAGGTGTACATCTGAGTCATATTCTTAGTCAGATCGACTTTCTAAACTGGAATAGGATATCCTAGTCTCCCGCAACAGAACGCTATTTCAAGTGTTGAGTGAGGTGTTGTTGTTGCAACTAGAGTAATAGCTTCTTTATTTGTCTCTCGTTACTGTTGTTGTATGTTGTTTCAGCATCGCAAATCGCGGGCTGTTTCAGCCACGGGATTTGCGTTCTGACTGTTTCAGCATCGTTGACCACAGACTATGTAACAACTTCTACTGTGTTTCAGCATCGTTGACCATGGACTGTGTAACAACTTCTTCTATGTTTCAGCATCGTTGACCATGGACTGTGTAACAACTTCTTCTGTGTTTCAGCATTGTTGACGACGGACTGTGTAACAACTTCTTCTGTGTTTCAGCATCGTTGACCATGGACTATGTAACAGCTTCTTCTGTGTTTCAGCATTGTTGACCACAGACTGTGTAACAGCTTCTTTTTTGTTTCAGCATCGTTGACCACGGACTGTGTAACAGCTTCTTCTGTATGAGTTGTTGTTTCAGCCATAGGATTTGCGTGCTTTAACTGTTTCAGCAATAGGCCTCAATGCTAATCTGCAGTTCGAATTGTTTCAACACTTATACATTTCTGATCAAAGGTTAAGTACGAGAGTAATGTAGAATTATATGCAAAACAGATTAAACATATAGTAAAGAGAAGAGACGTTGTATACCTTTGGAAGGATAGGGTAAAGTGATAATATAAGTTTAAATGTGAGTGAAACAAGAGTGTAATGGTGGCAAAAAGTGTGGGCAAAAGGTACATTGTATGGTCCTAACAATGGGGAAAACCCATGGGCTGACATCCCATAAACCTGTTACAAAACCCTATAGGACCCCTTACTGGGTCCACATAACCCTCAAAATAGGTGAGATATGTGATCTTAGCTATGCCTGGGTGCTCCTTCTTTAACCAACATGTCGAAGTCCAAAAGTGGGCCCATACTGACCAAAGTTTCCCGAAAACTTGGTCAAGGGCCAACAGGCCCCCAACACTCACCTGTGACTCATCTCGAGTCACTCAGTTCCAGACAATGCTTCTTCAAAATCCTCAAGCTTAAATCGAGTTGACTCAACTTGTTTCCTCACCTGAGCCTCCTGCTTAGTGAGCTCCTAGACTGTCTTCTTTGTAACAGGCCCTTCCAGGCGTTTTTCTACTGCTGCAACTACCTGATCTAATGGTGAACCCTGGCAATCGATCTCCTTGAATGCCTTGCAAGCTTCATCCTACACAGGTTGTAACTTTTGTGTTACTTCCATCACCTTACCCTGGAGGGAAGTGATCTATTGTTGTACTGTGTGCTGCTCCTGGGATCTCTTCATCCTTTCTACTATTGTGAGTAACTTCATCTATGCCTGCAATGAAAATTCTTGTTGTTGCACCTCCTATAACTTAGCCTCTAGCTTCTTTAATTATGGATCCTCAGCGAGGCATTCATATGTCTGTGTGCTTTTTTCACTCAATTGTTTACATGCCAAGGCAAGGAATTTTATACTTTGTACTGTGTTTTTGGTGAACTCCTCACGTACCTGTTGTGGGGTGATCGACATTGTTCGGGCCTCCAGTTCATCTATCCTAGCCTCAAACTGTTGGAGGGTCTCTGCGAGCTTCACTACTTGAGCTTTGACAGGTTCTTTCTCCTCCTGTGCCAAGCCTGGCATAGAGAGACATGCTTTAATTACTGCTTCTTTGACCACGGCCTACTCTATGGGAAGCTGCTTTTTTTTCTTCTGTAGTTGGGCTTTGCCAACTCTCTTTTCCTCCTGAAGCTTCTCTTGAAGCTCTGCTTTCTCGCTTTCATGGGCAGCTACAATTTCCTACGCTACTTGTAACTGTACTATTACTTCGTCTTTCTCCTTTTGCAAGGATTATGTAGCCTTCTCCTTTTCTTCTTGAGCTCTCTGGAACCGAGCTTCTATTTCATCAGCAAGCCTTCTTAGTTGGGTTGCTCTTTCAACGGTCATTTCTCTTTGTTCCCTTCTGTATGTCTTCAAACCTGCCTCCAATACTTTAACTTGTCCTGGAGGTACTTCTTTAAGTTTAACCTCAACATCCAAGTTGGGGCTAGCCTGTAGTGCTATGGGGGTGAGAAACTTGACGCTATACTAGGGGAGGGTGATCCAAATCCCTGGTTCACCCTGCGGAGTTGGTTTTTCGTCCAAGTCTGTGTTTTGTTATGAGGAAGGCGTAGAAGGTGCAGTAGGCACTATGCGGACCAAACGAACAACCTGCTACACTTCCTTCAACTCCCTCTCAATATTTTCATACAACTCTGCTTGTTTCTCTTCGTATCTCTGCAACATATCTTCAGAGGCATCCTCCATAGCTCCACAGACCAGACTAATGTTGTCTTCAGTGAGAGTGGCTTCCAAATGTGGCTTATTGGCATGCGTTTTCTTCGTTGCTAAAGGTTTCTTCAGAGAAACTTTCCTCTTTTGTAGTGTCATTGTCCCAATAGGGGGATCTTCAGGTGGTGTAGCTTTTCCTCCTCCTTTCTCTTCTTCTCCTTCATCTCCTCCTCCTTGTCCTTTTTCTTCATCTTCTCCTCCTCCTAGCAAGCCGAACCCGCTATCTCCAGAAGTTTTGTTCTCTTTGTCACTCTCTATGTCCTAGACTTCAACCTGCTTTTTTTGCTTCTTCGTCCCACTGGACTGTCCAACATGTTCAACTCATGTAACTATCAGGCTTCCTATAGTGTCAGTGTCAGATAACTCTGCATCTACGACAAGTACAAGAAATTATTTTGGCCATTCCTTTGTAATTTGTTCCACATCTTCATCTGTGAGCTTATAATATGATTGCAATTCTTCGTGGTGCTCATCTCTTTACACGGTGATGTAAATGAAGTGGGGATCAGCGTGGAAATTTGCTATGGGATGGTATTGATGCAAGGTACGTGGTGTCATACATGAGAATGATTCAATGGAAACCTTCAACTGTTGATAATATATGTATAACACGGCATTAGACTGACACTGCTTCATCATGTCATTGGTATACCACAAGGTGGAAAACTGAGCGGACAGGGGCTCTGTAGGTTCAATCTATGGGAAGGTATCTCCTTTAGGCATATGCAAAGCCACAAATGCAATTAGGACGATCAACCAACTGTAGTGAAACTCATATCCCAAGTCCTGGGCTTCACAACAATCCTTTTATAGCTCGTTGATGAGGTAGTTCACCCATTTCATCTACATTCCCTCCACACACTTTCCTGCAAGGTCCACCACGAACCCAGTGACCTGTGTGGGGTGGTTCTTCCTCACTATCTTGACAGCTAAGAGTTGACAAGTAAGGCGCACTGCGCCTTCCTGTATGGAGGATACCTTGTAACCTCACTTCCCCTTTTCTACCTCTCCATAGGATTCTTTGATGTGATGTGATAAAAAACAGTTTGAGGTCTTCCCTAGATAGAACTGTTGTGGGTCAGGACCCTTCAAACTTAAACTTGTGATCCGGTAGATCAACGTCGGATCCACAGTAATCCTTCTATCGAGCCATAGGTATCTGCCATGATAGCACGACAGAAGGATTTTAACGCAAGTGGTAACCTCTTGTTGGCGGCCAAAATGTAGAATCTTCATCACGTTCAATAAGGTTGATTGCGCCAACCCCTTAATCCATGGCTACGAGATGAGGCAAGGTTTCTTTCTGGTTGTCTTTGTTAAGTAGCGGTGAGGAGCTAGCGAGGCATAGTTCTTCCGGTCTCTTAAGTTGAAGTTGTTGTGCTTCAACAATTGATCTGTCCTAACTGACTCCCAAATATGCAAATTCCTTTTGCAATGTATACAGTGAAAATGGAGTACTCAAAATCGCAATGGATACTATTGTGGTTAACAGCGTCATTCAAAGGCGGAATATATTCATTCAGGATCGACGGGATCTACTTCGTGTTAGCCATATCACTGTGGTGCTTACTTCTTTGTTCAGTTATGGGGTTGATGCAGGTGGAACGACGTCTGGTCGAAGGGGAAGCCTGTAGTCCCCTAGTCAATGATGCTTGAATACCTTCAGATACAGGTCTTTCACCCATGAGCTTCCTAAGAACTTCCTCGACTGACTTCTCCAAAACGTTGGGTTCACCTGACATTGTAGCTTTTAACAAACAGCGGGTAGACAAACAGACATGCGAGGTATACTTATGGATAATGACAGACAAAACAGTTTGACACTTGGACAATTCTCGTCTTAGCTCATTCAATAATGGGTAGCAAAGAGTGGTCCCAACACCATGATTGACGAGTTAAATAAGCGAGGCAGTCGTGACGGATCTTCCAATGGACATGAACTAGAGTTAAACGCTTACATTAATGTAAATATAGTCACTATGGTGCAGTCTCAACGTTCAAAAGAAGTCCATAAACCCATAAATGTGTTTCCTAACCTTTCTGGAGTGTCATTCTAACGGTCGGGGTGCCTCCAACGGTCATATAACTTCGTCAAGGCAAAGTCCAAATCCCTGCGAACCTGCTTCCTACGAGGTTCTGGTCTGTGAAGTCTTCCATCTGGTTTCCTTAACTTCTTGTATCTTTTTCAACTTAGACTTCTTTTTATCAAACTTCCTTGCCTTTTTTCTTGTTATCTGAGTCTCTTTAACTATTTCTGGAATCCTCTTTCCATTTTTATTCTTATCTTCCCCTAGCGTAGTGGCTTCTCACTGTCGAGGTACCCTCAAAGGCTCAGAAGTTAATATCCCTTTTATTAATACTTCATGAGTGGGAACAATTCTCTCTTGGATAGATAGGTCCTTCAAGCCTTCTTGCATTCTTTCAACCTTGATAGCTAATTCTTTTTCTTTATGTCCTTCTTGTGTTGTTACTTTGCTCTGTTTCTTCGACTTATCCTCTCGTTCTTCTATTAGTCGGTCTATTTTCCTAGCTATTAAATCCTTTAATTCTTGATTTTTATTTTCTGTAGCTTCTTTCTCTGCTTTCCTTCTGATCTGATCCTTCTCGATCCAATTCTTACCTAACAAAAGAGGGAAAGGGGTGTTGTCCTCAACAAACCTAATAACTTCAAATTCTTCTTCAGTCGATGTTCCATGAACAATAATAGATACAGTAGTTACTCTTCCACATAAAGTTATCATCTTTCCCTTAAACAAGCCTATCCTTCCTAAAGAAGGTACCACAGTAGGCTTTCCCAAAAATTCCCAAGTTTCTTATGTCATAATATTCACTTGTGTTTCTTCATCCAAGACTATACGGTCTATGTCGAAGTCTTCTATTCTTGCACTTATGCGTTGTTTTTCTTTCAGGCTTTCTGGTAAACTGACATCTTTATGAACATCCATCGTTTCTTCCAATTGTAATAACATAGTCTGAACTTCCTCTGACCTTTTCTCTTCATGACTTTCTAACATACCCTTAGTCTCTTGAATCTCTTCATAATTTTCTTGTCTTATATTCATCCCTTCAACTTTATCAATAATCCTTGGGAAATCCTCAACGTCATGACCAAAAACCTTACAACAAAAACAAATAGGGCCTATATCTCTCCCTTCAACTTTAGCAATAATCCTTGGAAAATCCTCAAACGTATGACCAACAACCTTACAACAAAGAAAAATAGGGCCTACCCCAGGGCATTCCTTAGCAAGATGTCCTGACCTTCTGCAATTATAACACAAAGTCAATCCTATTTTTCTCTTAAATGTTCCCCAATCTTTTCTATACTGCCCACTTCCCCTGGGATCATAGTGCTGGACCTGCAATCTGCAAAAATTCTTTCTAGGTTCCTGCATCCACTTATTAGTCCAAAAACTCTTTCTCTGCATAAGAATAACATATCTTTCTTCATTTTCATTAAATTTACTCAAATCAAATCTTTATTTCAACTGCGCCCTAGCCTTCACACTAGGACAAAATCTATTAAACATACTTAAATTCATGCTTTCAAAACAAAAAATTTCACTTATCTTTGTCTTACCAAAGCACAAAGCTTACCTCTTTTAGAATATTACCTCTTTTCTTCAGAACAACTTTCTTGGCACAAATATTCACAAGTCAAGTAGAGTACTACGCACTTCAGCAACAAATCTACACATAGAGCTTCTCTTTTCTTTACTTCAGTTCCCAACAATCACAGTTTCAGGTCCGGTCAACAGAACCATTTGTTGCCATAGGGGCAGACCCAGGGTTCAACACTCAACAACGCACCAACAAAACCCCGACTATTGGCCCTTTCAACAACACCTGCGAAGTAGGCGAAGTCTCACCCGAGGTAGAAGCAGGGGGGTTACAGGACGCAGGTGTCTGTAACCAGGTTAGGACACGAATCTATGAAAATAGTACTTCACAGAATATTATGTTAACTCTTATGAAGTGAACATGCATTAGCTTATTAACCTCATTAACATCGCAAAGCATAATCAAAGATAGATCTAGCGTAGTAAAAACAAGTGATTATGCACCCTGAACACTTAGTACTTAGCACTTAGCACTTAACACTATGAATCATATCTAGCATTCATTTACCCTATAACATAAGTAAAGTACTTAAGAAACAAAATATCTATTCATTCCACATCACAAAGGTCTTCAATGCAAAGGAATTTTATTAAATGGCTAAGATGTTGGTGGCCATGACATTGGAATAGAAAGGGCACCAAGAACCCTAGGTATGAGACAGACTGTGATGACTAGAGGCAAAATTCACTATGTTTTTTCAATTGATATTTTGCATGAGCTTCAAGGTTACATAGTGGGATCCCAAGGAAATGGAGGGAATGGTGGAGTTTGGGAGCACTTCAAACTCAATTGACACTAGTTCCAACCCGATTATTGTCGAGGATGATGTTCATCAAAAGATGGCAAGAAAAGGAAAAGGGTCAATGAATGTGGTTGATCCAAGCCCTTCTGAACCCAACCCACCCTAGCTCTTCTACTTGTTTATTTTGTTATGTTTATCATTATTCATAAGAGATGCTATAGTATGTCTAGTTGGTTTGGTCTTATAGATTTCTACATGACTATATATGTCATTTTTGAAGATTTTCATAATGTATAACAAGCTAGAAGGAATGTTTAATTATATGATATAGTTGTATAGGACCGATATATTATATATGTTGGAGAATATGAAAAGGAGTCTAAGATCCAATTATCTTTTTGGAAAATCTCAGACTGCCATGATTGTAATCTTTTTTGTACAATATAACAAAAAAAAAATCTACTTGTAGAGGCTTGGAAGATGGCAGTAAAGAGATGGTTATGCCATCCAAATCCGCTCCAACTTTTGAGGGACCAAGCAACCAAGTTGGAAAGCATTATCATAAATTGAAAATGTATGGCATAGTACCTTTAGTTTGTTTTTGTTGCAAGAAAAGGCGTCATAAGGCAATGATTTTTGCCACTCTAGAAGGATAATTAGCCCATGTAGGAACAGTTCCCAATACTATAGACTGATTGGACATTGGGAGGCCAAATTTTGGAGGCTTCACCTAAAACTCCATCCCAAGAACTGAACAACCAAGAAGAAATCTTGGAGAGTCAAGGTGAAGGGAAAAGAGGAGCTTCTTGCACTTGCGGCCCAAGGAGCACTAGTTTTCCAATGACCTATTGTAGCATCTATTTTCATCTCTAACCATGAGATGGGCATCAAGCTTATGGAAAAGGAATCCACTATTCAACTCTTATCTTCCATCCTATAGCAGAGGCACTCTTTCTTGGAGATTTGTTGGAGATTGCTTGATAGAAGTAGAGGATGTAGGCACTCACATGTAGAGAAAAAGAAGATTGAAGGGAGTTGAATATTTTGGGGACCAAAATCTTGCAAAATGGGGAGGTTTGATCCGAATTGGATCCTTGTTAAAATCCAATTGCAAACATTGTAATAAGAATTTAACTGTTTTTTATGGAAAAGTTGAGGAAATGTCCAGAAATTCACTTGGAAGTTGAAATGAACCATTGTGATGGTTGGCCTTCTAAGGAAACCCATTAAAAATGAAGGTTGTGGAGAATAGGGAATGGAATGGAAGAGAAGAGAGTAAATACTAGGAGGAAATGAAGAAGGGYGGTTTTGGAGGGGAGAGCTCTAAGAGGTAGTGAACTCAAAGATCGTAGGACAAGGGAGACATTTTTCCTGGCCATGCATGAACAAATATCATTGCTGAGTTCAATCCACCTATAAATTGATTTTTTCTAGTGAGTAACAATGGTAAGGTTTTATATGCATAGCTCGCCCTTTTTTTAATTAATTCCTCTTAATGAAAATTTCCTAGAACTTGGTTTTTCCATTTGGATTTTCATTGTAAAAAAATGCATGTTGTCTCATGGTGTTAATGCCGATGTATACTTAACATAGCTTTTGTTTTAATCCATTCTTGAATTATATATAAACTATGAGAACTATAATAGAGATACATTGTAATCCTAGCTTTGTTCACTAGTTTAAATGATTGGTTGAGTGTATTGTCAGTTCACTATTTAACGACGTTCTACAACCAATAATGCATCCATTTATTGTTGGGTGTGCATTGTTTTTTGGTGGGTTTGTATGAGTACACAACAAATCAAATAGTTCAAGTACCATACATTATAGCATTGTCATATTCACACATTATTCACTTATTTGATCACTAGAGTATAGCTACAATGATGCCACATATCTTTCATTCAATGTGTGAAGAGAACTTGTAGCTTGAGAACGGATTTGAAGAGCCTCTGTTGAATAGAGGTAGGTCTGTTGAAGCAAGCAGTCGAGTAGTTAACCAAATATGAAATAGAGCCATTAATTTTTATGCACATTGGTGATTAGCAGTAGAGAGTATTATTTATTATAACACCTCATCAACAAAGAACAATAATCTTATATCTTCTTGTGAAAAACAATCATATATAAGTGGTTTCTTTTTAACTTTTAATAACGACGTAAACACATTTTCTTGATTATTTTTAAAATTCTTGCATATACCACACAAATGATTTTCCCATGCTACCAATAATTTAGCAAAATATATACAAGAATAACAAAACATAAATGGAACACCATTTCCCCTTAATTCAATTTTCCTATTAACAGAAATTCAAGGGTGGAAAGGAAAACTTAGGCATTGGATATCATAGTCGTTAGGACATTAGTCCATGAGCATAGGTGTAGACAACCTCAAACAAAGGTAAATAATCAGTGGTAGAGACATTTTTTCAAACACTTTGTATGCAACCTTAAACGAGTAATTTGTTTAGTTTAAGCATATAATTTTCAAGGGAATTTACAAAGCCATTGATGCCCATATTGGGATCTATTCCAATTCCCATTCAACACTTCTTATGTGTTTTATGTAGCTAGGAATGATGAGATTTATTAACACAATCAAATCAATGTGTTTTTCTTCTAAGCTTTAATTTTCATATGCCAAATACTTGTAAAATAAAATAAAAGAGTGTAGATACTAAACCAGTAACTCACTAAATAACCAATCGATTTACATGGAAGCGATATCACCAATTTATTTTAGTAATTATGTCAAACATTGCGTACAAGAGTTAATAAGTTACACCAAGAAATCATTCTCCATGATTAAGTTCAAATTAATTTTCTACAATGCAAAAAAAAAAGTCACTTTTAAATTCATGCCCAACATAGCAATTGTTTACCAATTGAAAATGGTTATATTAATCAGCTAAATTAACTCAAAATCATGCCCACAAAACAATAATTTAGTCATGAATTTTTCATGCTCTATGCAAAAAATATTAAATTATAAATCAAACATTTTTATGCCATGATTTACCAATCTAATTTAACCACGAAGGAAATTCTTACCAGTCAGCAGCCATTTTGCTTACCAAAATTAATTTTCTAGTCAAATTTAAACATAAAACTAATGCCTAAAATAATGAGCATCGATTTTTCTTACCCTAAATAGATTTTCCAATGTTGGCACGTGGTTGTAAGACCATAGGTTCAAGTTATCTAACCAACAAACCCTGTAGACATTGACCCTTTTGACATCACCTGCATGCAAGTGAAGTCTCACCTGAAGCATCTATTAGGGCTACAGGAACCAATTTTTTGCGGGATGAGGGGATGGGAGGATATCATCATGTTCATTATTACTTATCTACCTTCTGTACAATATTTTGTATCTTTGTCCCTTGATTAATTAGTAAACTTTGATTATGGAGAATCGTTGTGACATAGATTGCAACATAAACTATTCACTGTAACATTCATCTTTACTACGCATCAACCATCTACTACACAGATCTAGATTTAGTTAGGCATAATTAGAAAATTCATGGATAATCACATAAAAAGACATTCAGACATAGTAATTAACGTGGTACTCCCAACTTTTGGCTATGTCCACAATGGTTGGCTTCTTTATTATTATTTATGCATTCTTCCCAGGCTTGCGCACTGCTCTTACAATAGATACATCATGACATACTTCTCCATCTTTCCTAGTCGTTCTGCAGTGCAAGCCTCTCTCTACAAAACTCTCCCTAAACCTTAATGCAGAGACTCTCTCCCATTCTCATTCTATTCTCTCAACATCATCAGCATCAACAAAAACAACCTATTCTACCTGACCCATTACATATTTATACAAAGAATTTAGGGCTCAAAACCCTACTCATTTGTCACCCAAAACCATATGTGAACTCATGGAAACTCATTGTTCAGGTGTGCTTTTCCTGTCTTTGTGTGTGCATGCTAAATTTACACTCTCGACTACTTATCTTCCCTCTTTTGCGCGTCTACTTTATTTTGTGTGAGCCCTCATTCTTCGTTCTTCGAACTGCCTATCCAATAGGCCCCCAAAACTCACTTGTGGCTCATCCCAAGCCACTTAGGCATGTTGTATCACACCCCTCCATGCTTCCATGAACTTTAGGTAGGTTTTCTTTGTTGTCACAACCTCTTTCTTGATTTATGATTCTTGTTCCAAAATCTATTCTACGACCAACGCAGTCAGGGTCATAAATTGTTCGTCGTTTTCGTGTGTTGTATGCTTTACCTTTCCCTGCATAGCTCCCAATTCTCCTATTATCCTTAGTGCTTCATCCTACATTGACACTAATCGTTATTGGAGGATATTTTGCTAGTCCCTTATCTTTTCTATTTCATTATATGACTACCTTTGTGCCAGTATGGTCATCATGTTCTTCATTGGTGGAAACGTACTTATGTTTTCCAAAGACTTTTGCACTTTATCCTATGCATCCCTCAATCTAGATTCCAAAACCTTCATTTATGAATCCTCCATTAGGTTTGTCAAAATCTGTGCATTTTCCTCACATAGCTTTGCGCATTCCTCATACAAATTCTTAATATTTTATACCACGGTCATAACAGTTGTTTATATTTCTTCCTTTTCCTTCGGTGGTGTTCCTGGAGTGGTGTGCAATTCCAAGTCTTCGATCCCGGTGCAAAAGCCTTTAATGACTTCCCTAATATTTGATACTTTTTCTTCAAGAGTGGCTTCGACCACCATCGACATTTCTGGAATATCCTTATAAATTTTTTGGATGGCATGTTGTATTTGATCTGCCTGTTGCTAATCCTCATTCTTCTCCTTCATTATTCTCTCATCCTTTTCCTCGGCTTCACTCTTTTACTTCAACATCTTGTCAGCCTTTTCCTCAACCGCGGTCTTCTCCTGTACAACATTTCTATACTCTTGTTGAAGCTCTGTCTTCTCTGTGGCTACCTTTTCCAACTCGCTTGATATTGATTCTGCATGGAACCGCATCTCCTACAAAATGTTGATATGCAGGCCCTGTAGTACTATTGTGGGTATTTGTGAGATGATTAAGTCTAGTTGACTTAGTCATTGTACCTACTCCTGCATATTGGGTGTAGGAAAACCAATCACATATGGTGAAATATTCACCACTCTTCACCCTGTTACCATCTTTGAAAAGTAAGACATGGATCCTGCCTCTCTAGTCGGGCTTGTTGATGGTCCTTCATTGGGTCTACACTGTAGTGTTATCCTCACTACTTCTAAGAGTTATTGCAGTATTGTTAATTGTGCCTCCACCTGTTGGTGCAGTTCTTCTTGTTTGCATGATGGTTTCCCACTGCTTCTTCTACGACATCCCTTACTTGATAGTTGATTTTTTCGATGTCATCATCTATCATAGTATAAATGGTTGGATCTTTGTGAGCTTTCTTCTTCTTACACATAGGGGGGGTTGGCCCCTTTCCCTTGTATTTCATTTTCTCTCTGACTTTTGAGTCTATTTCTTGCATGTGTCCTGCGTCTTTACCGTATTCATCACCATGTCCTTCTGCATTGCTATTATGGTGCTCCAACTTTGTTCCATCTATTGGAATATTCCACTCTAGATCCCAATCATGTATGATCAGGTGGATATCTTCTTTCGTAATCTTGTATTTTGTTTGGACCCATTATTCTAGTGGGTCCTTCTTTTCATGTACATATATATGATGTTGGTCTGCTCTGAACCGCACAACTGGGGTGTGCGCATCTACCACTTGTTGTGAAATGCATGGTGTATTCTTGATGCAGTCTTGAATGCTTTCACCATACAGGAAGAACTCGACATTAGTGTCGATCTGTCTTATTTTATTGGTTGTGTACCAAAAGTTCTGGTACTTAGCTGCCAAGCATGGTTTACCTCTGAGTCCCAAGAACTGCGCATCCTCTAGCTCTTCCCATGCTAGGAACGTAATTATAATTAACATCCATGGATAATGAAACTTCTGAGCAGTCGATGAGGAAGTGGTTCAATAAGTAAGGCGCCCAACTCATTGAGACCCGTTCGACACACTTTTCTGTCGTTGTTATAACTCCCATTGGCACTTGATCTTTTTTGCATTTCCTAAGTAGTTTGCATGCCAATGCCTGCATTGCAATCCTTACTGTTGGTTTGCATATGCTCGGTACATCCAACCCACGCATACCTCTAACTGTATGAAATTATTCTCTCATTTCTTTTGACAAAGTCCTGTCGGTTTTCTTATCTTCAAACAATGATTTTGGATATTCTCCCTGTGTTGGTAATCATGTGTTCCTTGCAATCGGGTCTCTATCTATCAAGATTGGCCTATCCAGCCACAAAAAACCTCCATGCACACAAGTTAAAAGTAACTTAATGCATGTATTTACGTCGTTGATCCAGTCAAAATGTCGAATGTTGAATAGGTTTAGAATGTCTTCTCGCTCCTGTTATCACTCCAAGAAACTCCTTAGGGTTGTAGGCTAAGGATGCTTGGTAACTTAAGAAATAATGTGTATATATGCTTGGAACAATGGGATCACTCAATAATTAATGTAATAGACAAATCATCACACATCCAAATGAAACAATGCTTTTAGAAAACAATAATCAGATCAAGTATTTTAAAAGGAGAGGATGAAGAACATTAATCTTGATTGCCAAATACAACTGGGTGTAGGGGTTAATGCAAGATAGAAAAAAATACTTTACTTCAAGTCTATGAGCTCAATAAAGAGATGACAGTCTTTATAAGCTAAGATAAACTGAAATAAAGTACAGAAAAGGAAGCATGAATATTTCTGATATTGAAAGCAAAAGGATACTGTAATTTTATTATGCAAATAAGAGTCTATACAGTAGCACAAAATGTATTCCCTGTTTGAACCCTTGTCTCTTAGAAAAGATAGGCATTTATAGCCTTTTACAATCGATTTTTAAGATCCTGAAAACTTGGATCTATATCTAAAAATAGAAAATAAAACTAACTAAGGCAATCGATAATCAAAGACTAGATGCCAGAACTCGAACTGTCTTCTATATCAATATTTGACATCTATACTTCATCAGCTTCCAGACTCTGTTGTGTCATGGAAAGGTAAAGGCACCTGTCTTCTGTAGCTGGATTTCTTCAATTAATCATAGTCAAAACTTTAGGAGACCGATTTAGCATTTGGTTTTCAAAATCTCCACGAATCTCTGATGCTGAGTATTTTTTGACTAAGTGGTTAATCCTTTGATGCTCTTGAACTTCTTTAAATACTTTGAAAATCACCCTGCTCCATCTTTAGCTTTCAAAAATTCTTTTTCTTCTTTCACCAGCTAATTCGCCTTATGATTTGTTGGTTAGTTGGTGAAAGCTCTGCCTTTCACCAGCTAACTGGTTGTAAATTTACCCTTTGCACTGGTGAAAGATCTATCTTGGCCAAAAAGAAACTTTCACCTCCAAAACTGTTGTTTTATCAAAAACTTAGCGTGTCTCTGCTTTATCTCCTTGCATATTCACAACAACCTAGGCTAGCATTTGTAGATCTGGGTGCGACTTTTGCTTCTGCTTCAATTTTCTAATCTTCCTCTTAAGGCGTTTTGCTAACCACCATAGATTGTTATAATGTTTGGTGATTTTCTTCTTTCTCTTTTTGTCTTTGACACTTTCACGAGCCAACTTCTCAAATGCTGCATTTGTCTCTGCGAAATTGTCAAACAAAGTTTTGTATCTCGCCTTGATTACTCTTTCTAAAACCTCCTGTTGAGCAATCACTTCTTTTAGTTGCTTAATTTTTTGTGATTTCTTTGATTTCTTTGCTTAAAAGAAAATGTTGCCAAGTCCTTCCTCTTTGTCTCAGTTCCTCTAGAATTATCAATTTGATCAGGCCGAAATGACAAAGAGTGTTTTTCATACTTAGAGGTTCAGCCCTAATCTTTTTACATACTTTAGTTAGGATTTTATGAAAGAAGAAAGGTAAATTTAGGAGAGTTTTCCCTGTGAAATGATCTAAGAGCTTGAAATGGTATAGCATCAGCTTGTCATACCTACCTTCTGAGGTTATATAGAGTTGAATTCCTTTGAACAGGTCCTGACCTTCATCCTCCAAATGAGAAACTGGCATGGCTTTTTTTCCATGTGACATTTCTGAATTCTGCCTTAAGATATGCTCTGAAATTGAGATTCTTGGTTGTTGTTGTATTGAACCAGCTCTAGCCTAATGTGGGTAAGCTGGTTGTTGTAGCAATGGTGGCTTCATCAACTATGATTTCTAAAGAACCCACACAGGCTTTGTTTCTATCATACGATTTAGCAAACGCTTCAGCTGTTGTTTGGTGGCAACCATTCTGTAACTTTTCAACATAACCCATGCAGCTTGCGTCTGAGAAGCGTTTTTTCACCTCTGGATGTGCTTGTAAAAAGGTTGTCTAATTATTTCCTTAACAATGAACCACTTCATTTCCTTGCCATCTGTAACTCGAACCCCTGACAATTTTGCAAACAAAGTCACTCTAATTTGTTGTTTGAGTCAAGGTTTGGCACTGGTGAAAACTATCGGCGTTGTCTTTCAAATATGAAACCATAACATATGCCTATGGATAATGCGTGTTGGGAATATGAAATTTTGATTTTATGTCGCCAGCTGAGTAGTACCGTTCCTTTACCTGTGATGATGAATTTGAATTCGTCATATCCAACGCCATTATCTCGTGAAGCATGCATTCATGAACACGATCTGCTACGATATCCAATTTAGACGTGCATAACAGAATCCTCATCATTATTCGCTTTCACCAGCGCCTTACAATGATTACGTGATGTGTGTTGAGTGTGTCATCTTTTGATTTCTAAAAACGTGGAGGAAACACACGTGTTCCGCGCTTTCACCAGCTAACGGTCTACGGGAAAGTACTCCTTAGCTGTTGAAAATCGTCGTTTTCACCAGCTAGTCATCAACCTTGCAACACGCGTTAGCTATTGAAAGTCTTTTCATGATATTTTATAGAAAAGACCTTTATGGATCAACTTATTTATAAGATATGAAATTAAAACCTAGGTTTTGACACTAGAGGAAATTAAAACAAAATGGAGAAAACTACAAATAACCATGCTATCAACCACAAAATGAAACCATAGTGACTGATTCATTTTGGGAGCTAACATTTGGCTCCAAATGGGATGGACACCTCCCTCTGAGGTCACCAAGAACCTAGCTAGACTCAGTAGCCTTTATTACAATTTGAAAATTTGAAAAATATTTTTGCTCAGTACCATTGGGCATGGAGTTATTCAAGCGATAAAAACAAAGAAAACAGAACTGAAAAAAAAAATATGTACAAGTAAAACAGGGCTTTAAGAAAAATCCTTATGAAAAATAGGTCTTTAGAAAGCGCCCATTGAAAGGGCCACCTACTACTTCCTCGCCTGCAAGATTTTGGAGAACAAAGGTATTGTTCTACTAAACTGTTGTTATGACGAAAGGACCTGCCCAGAGAGCATCAAATTTTTTGTGTTTCCCCTTCTCTTGCCTTGCTGCATCCCATTTTAAGACTAGTTCCCATGTTTTGAAGATATTTGATTTGACTTTCTTGTCGAAAATCTCCTTTATCTTTCCTTGGTGTAATTCTGACTTTTCCAAAAGTTGTTCTCTATCTCGCTGCAACTCTACCAAATTATGGATTCTCTGAGTTAAATCACTTGGTTCAGAGTCAGTTTCTTGTAAAAACTTTGCAACTGGCAGTGCAAGTTGAACAGGAAATATGGCTTCAGTACCATATACCAACTTGAAGGGAGATGTACCGATTGACTTTTTACTTGTAACCCTGTCAGCCCACAAAGAAAATTTTAGCTTGGAATCCCAGCCTCTGGTATTTTGTTCAAGCAACTTCTTTATAATTCTGACTAAACTCGTATTCGATGACTCAGCTAAGCCATTTCCTTGTGGATAGTAAGCAGTGGAATGTACTAGTTGAATTCCCAGCTCTTCGCATAATTTTACCAAGTGCTTATCTTTGAATGCAGCAGCGTTATCAGTGACTATTCTCTTAGGGCAACCAAATCTGGCGAATATGTTTTCTTGCAGAAAATTAATGATGACAGAATGATTGGCGTTCCTGATAGGAATAGCCTCAATCCACTTTGTAAAATAATCGGTTGCAACCAGGATCCACCTGTGATGACTACTAGAAGGCGGGTGAATCTCACCTATGAAATCCAGACCTCATTGCTGGAAGGGATCTTCGACCACTATAGGTCTGAGGGGAAGAGATTTCAGTTGTTGTTTTCCTTCAAATCTTTGGCACTTGTCAAATGTTCTCACAAACTCACACACATCTGAAAATAAGGATGGCCAGTAATAACCAGATCTTAAGATTTTATGTGCGGTGGTCTTCCAATAGTGATGTCCTCCGCATTCACTATTATGGAACTCAATCATGACCTTATCTTCTTCTTCTTGGTTTATGCACCTCAATAATAAACCTATTGGATTTTTCCAGAACAATAAGTTGCCATTGATGCAGAAATTCATGGCTTTGAGCTTTAAAGCCCTTCCTTGTGTTTTTGTCAAATCTAAAGGGACTGATAAAGTTTGCAGAAAATGAATAATGTGACTGTACCATTTGCAATTAGCTAGGTGAGATGAGACCTGCATTTCCTCACTCCTTTTATCCTCTGAAGACTGAACATTATCTGCATTAACACTTACCAAATTTATTTCGAGCAGTTTACAATTTTCTTCTGCCAGAAGTTTGGCAAGGCCCTGACGCTTCACAAGTTTTGTTGGTTTAATTTCAACATCAAATTCAATTAACTTTACTATCCACTTACTTATTTTCCCATCTATGTCGGGTTGTATAAGCACATCTTTAACTGAACTGGAGGGTACGTAATCTATTACCTTGGCTTGAAGGATGTAAACTCTAAAAGCTTTTAATGACTTGATAAGTGCATATGCTTGTTTCTCCAATAATTCATACTTTACCTCTGCATCCCTCAAGACTTTACTGAAGAAGGAAACCAGTTGCTCCTGATCATCGACATTTTTCTGCAAGAGTACTACTACAATTGTATCTTTTGAAGCAAATGAAAAGATATAAAATTCCTTGGCGAAGTCGAGGCTAATCAAAACAGGGGTTGTCGTAATGGCTTCCTTGATAGCATTGAATGAGTGTTTGGCTTCTTCAATCCATTTGACTTCGGAGTTCTTTCTTAACATAGCAGTAATATGCTTTGTGAGTTCTGCAAAGTTTGTTATAAACCTCCTAATAAAGTTTATAGTCCCAAGGAAAGACTGAATGTCCTTCTTTGATCTAGGAAGAGACGGATTTTTAATTGCTTCTACTCTTTTTGGGTCGATTTTCACCCCATCAGCTGAAACAATATGTCCAAGTAATTTCCCTTCCTTAAGTGTGAAATTTGATTTTTTTGGATTAAGAGAAATGCCATACCTTCGACATTTTAGGAATGTCTTTTTTAAGTGTTGCAAATGAAGCTCATGGCTGCTCGAAAAAATAGTGATATCGTCAAGATATATCAGGAAAAATTTATCTTTCTCTCCAACAAAAGCAATGTCCATCACCCTTTGGAATGTCGCTCCTGTATTCATCAATCCAAAAGGCATCTTTTCGTACAAAAACGTACCCCATGGAGTAGTAAAAGTAGTCTTTTCTTTATCGTCCAGATGGACAGCAATCTGGTTGTATCCAGAAAACCCATCAATAAAAGACATCACCTTTGATCCGGACACCTTCTGCAAAATATGTTCCATTTTGGGCAGAGGGTAGTTGTCCTTCCTAGAGCACTTATTCAAATTTATGAAGAGTCTGATCTCTCCATTCTTCTTTCTGACCGGTACAAGATTTGCAATCCATTCTGAATATCTGAGAGGTATGATGATGCGGGCATCCAATAGTTTTTTTATTTCCCTTTCCATTGTAGGCAGCAACAAAGGATTAAAAGATCTAAGTTTCTTCCTAAATGGTTTGGTATCTTTGTTTAAGGGAATCTTATTCTGAATTACCTCTGTCTCGAAAGTCTTCAAGTCATCATATTGCCAAGCAAAAATGTCAGCAAACTCCTTTAGCAATTCTCCATAATCAGCCTTTTGTTTTTTAGTCAAATGTGAAGCTAAGTTGACATATTTAGGATCTTGTTCACTAGCTACACTATACTGCAAAACTTCTGAATCTTTTTCTCCTTTTTCCAATTTGACAGCCACATCATTATTATCAAAAAGCCTTTCTAAAGGGACCAAACCTTTAGGAATTATGTTGGTAGACAGCTGTACTATTTCATGTGATGTGATTTTTATTCTGAATTTTGGCTTCTCAATTTCATCGTCATGTTCATTCTCCTGATCAATTTGCAAGTCTGCAAACTCATCTATCACTGCAAGAAATCTAGTGAGTTCTGCATCGTCTTCGAAAACCTTCCAAAATTTTACATTATCAGGGAGGGATGGCCTATATTTAACTTGAATTTCGTAATTCAATTTATGAGGCAGAGGAGGTATGAAAGCACATGCCGACACAGCTAATGAATCAGCCAATTCATTAATTGCTCTAGGTACATATGAAATTTTAAAATCTGCAAAAGTATGAGTCACCCTCAAAACTTCATCTTTATATGCTTTCAGCCTGACATGTTTTGCTTGAAAGGACTTATTCACCTGATGAATGATTAAATCTGCATCTCTGAATACATGCAATCTTTTAATCTCCATCTCTTTGGCTGCATTTAACCCCAGAAGTAGTGCCTCATACTCTGCAATATTGTTAGTCACTTTAAAATCGAGTTTAAAGGACAAATGAGAAGTATTCTTAGAAGGGGAAATCAGTACTACCCCTGCTCATGTTGATTCTTTGGTACAAGCACCATCAAATAACATGGTCCAAAGATCATCCTTTGTTGCTTCTGTGGACTGAACTGCAGGCTTTCTAAGCAGCAATGCATCTGGTAATGAATCATCAATTTGTAAAATACAAGATCCCATACCTATGTCGACAGAATAGATAGGATGATTAGATGGATTTTGTTCGTCACTGATTACATATGCCAGCTGTGATTCCCTGTATAACCTTATGTTTACCCCTCCAAAAACAAGGACAGTAGCGTAAGAGAGATCCATTTGAAGAGTGCCACCTAGCCTCTTCATCCACGATCTTGATAACAGACATCCAAATTTAGGTGGTATGTCTGCCACTACTATATCCATAACCATAGTCTTCATGGACGTTTGGGTTAAAGTTACAGCCAAGTCCTTTATCATTCCGAGACATTGGACTTTTCGAGAGTCAAAAGAGAAAAGATCGTGGCAAGACTTGGTGATATCTAGCCCAAGCTCATCCATGACCGCCTTCGGCATTAAATTGTGAGAAGCACCAGAGTCCAACAAACAGTTATGTAATGTTTCCTCATGAATATTTAGAGAGATGTAAAAGGGAGGACAACTTTCATCTCTATATTCTATCATTTGGCCCAGAGTAATGGTTGGCTTTTCATCATATATGTTGAGAATACCAGCAAAAGGGGATATAGATTTGGGATCCAGAGTTTTAAGGATATCCTTTTTGAATATTTCATTTTTCATTAACTCAACCAGAGGAATGGGAATTTTAATTTTTTGTATTTCAGCCTCAAAATTGAAAGAATATGGGACTTTATCATAGACTTTATCAGAGAATTTTACCTCATTTAAAGAATCTTTCTGAATGATTTGTTGTTCAACAGGGGCTTGACTTTCTGGAATTTGTTGCTTGACAGGGGCAGCAGTCTTCTTTGGAGGAGCTGATGCTTTTGCTTTTGAGGGATCTGTTTGTTGATTCTCTGATGTCTGATCTTTTCACTTAACAGGGGTTGTGCTCTTTTCAGGAGAGGCTGCTGTGTTCTGTTGGGCAGTATCAAACTTAGATCGCAGATTATATCTATTCTTATCTTCCGTCGTAAAAATTCCATCATCAGCAGAATTATCCTCTGTATGTTCAGTCATCAATGCCTCTTCATAGTCGTGTTGAGTCAGATAAGATTTCCCTGTCTCTTCTCCAACACAATGAATATTATCTTCTCCATCTTCTTGATAATCACCTTCATCTTCATCCATCACAACATTCTGAAGAGGGGCCTTTATTCTCTGATATTTAGTAGGATTCTTTTCTCTTTGCAAAATCTGTGTTGGCTGATTATTTCTTTTGAAGTTGTTAGGATTTTGATTTGGGTTCCTACCTGCATAATCATAAGTGCCTCTTCCCTTCACAGCCTACTTATTTTCAATCTTGAGCTTAGATATCTCAGAGGTTAGAGACTCTAGCATCTTAGCCATTTTATCTAACTTTGGGTCAGCACTTGATGAAGAAGAAGCTTCATTCCTTGGCCTTCTCCTATCAGAATTTCCCTTTAGCTTTTGAGAGGCTAAAATATTTGATTCCACCTCAAGGGAAGAATCTTGCATCAGAGATAGTGTAGGTGACCTCCTTTCTCTCAACAATAAACAGAACTCTGAGTCAAAAGCATCAGAATATGTGATTTTGGCAGAAGCATCTGAAGGTTTTATCTCTGCTGGTATTTTACTGTACATCCGGTTAAACCTTTTAGTGAAATCAGATACTAGCTCGCCATTTTGTTTCCTTAGATTTCCAAATTATGTGATATAGTATACAAAATCCCTTCTATCACCCCAATGTTTTAATAAGGTATCATCCAATTTCTCGATTCCAGCTATGGAACCAGCAGGGAGTTCTTTGAACCATTTCCTAGCATGGCCATCTAAGCTTTGGACAAAAACCCGTGTCCAAACATCTTCCTCTTCAATATTAAGGTTTTCAACATAACTGTAGAAAGCCTCAATATGTTCTTCAGTAGACACATCACCTTCACCTGTGAAGTTGGGCATATACTTCTGATAGTCTCCTGTCGGCATGGATGATATTGGGTTTGGCAATATAAGTGGTGCATACCTAGCAGCTAGGATTTGTTGCATCTTAGTCAAAGGAGGTGGTGCAGCCATAATGATTAGGGGTGAGAAAGGTGATAGTTTCTTTTTCGAGTCTTCAACACTAGGGGAACGTGAAGGAGGTGAATCTTCTAATGGGAAAGAGGTCTGATATGAGGCTCTGTAAAAATTTGCAAGTTGTCCAGCTAAATTTTCTTTACCTTTAGCAAATAGCTCTTGGAGAAGATGTTCAACAGCAAGGAAGCTAGTATAAATGTTTAAATGATCTTCTTTTTGCTGTGAATGAAAAGACTCAAGAGAAGAAGAAATATGATTTCTTTCTAAAGTCTTGGATGCTTTTTCAATCAAATTTGAATCTGTCAATTTATCATCATTGCTATTTTCCTGTTGATAAAAAGGAGTTTGTTCTTCTACAGTATTTACAGTTGTTTTTTCATCAATACTCTTTGAAAACAATTCAAATTTTTCTGTAGTAGATTTTCCAGAACTAAAAAGAGGATTACCTTATGTATCTGATTTTGAGGCTTGACCCTGAATTGTCTTTCCTTTCCTGAGAATTAGTTCTGGATTGGGCACTGGTGTGATAGGTGATTCTTGAGGATTCGCCCTAGTACTGATCCTCTTACGCGCTAGGATGAACTTGTGGAGTCGCCAGATAGATAATTACAACCAATAAAACATCTAACCTTTGTCTATCATCAAAGATCAGTTCTGTGTCGTATCCCAGGAAAGCAGAACTTAAATTTTGATTCCCCGACAACGGCGCCAATTTGTTATCACTCCAAGAAACTCCTTAGGGTTGTAGGCTAAGGATGATTGGTAACTTAAGAAATAATGTGTAGGTATGCTTGTAACAATGGGATCACTAAATAATTAATGTAATAGACAACTCATCACACATCCAAATGAAACAGTGCTTTTAGAAAACAATAATCAGATCAAGTATTTTAAAAGGAGAGGATGAAGAACACTAATCTTGATTGCCAAATACAACTGGGTGTAGGGATTAATGCAAGATAGAAAGAAATCCTTTACTTCAAGTCTATGAGCTCAATAAAGAGGTGATAGTCTTTATAAGCTAAGATAAACTGAAATAAAGTACAGAAAAGGAAGCATGAATATTTATGATATTGAAAGCAAAAGGAGACTGTAATTTTATTATGCAAATAAGAGTCTATACAGTAGCACAAAATGTATTCCCTGTTTGAACCCTTGTCTCTTAGAAAATATAGGCATTTATAGCCCTTTACAATCAGTTTTTAAGATCATGAAAACTTGGATCTATATCTAAAAATAGAAAATAAAACTAACTAAGGAAATCGATAATCAAAGACTAGATGCTAGAACTCGGACTGTCTTTTATATCAATATTTGACATCTGTACTTCATCAGCTTCTGGACTCTATTGTGTCATGAAAAGGTAAAGGCACCTGTCTTCTGTAGCTGGATTTCTTCAATTAATCATAGTCAAAACTTTAGGAGACCGATTTAGCATTTGGTTTTCAAAATCTCCACGAATCTATGATGCTGAGTATTTTTTGACTAAGTGGTTAATCCTTTGATGCTCTTGAAATTCTTTAAATACTTTGAAAATCACCCTGCTCCATCTTTAGCTTTCAAAAATTCTTTTTGTGCTTTCACCAACTAATTCGCCTTATGATTCGCTGGTTAGCTGGTGAAAGCTCTGCCTTTCACCAACTAACTGGTTGTAAATTTACCCTTTGCACTGGTGAAAGCTCTGTCTTGGCCAAAAAGAAACTTTCACCTCCAAAACGGTTGTTTTATCAAAAACTTAGCATGTCTCTACTTTATCTCCTTGCATATTCACAGCAACCTGGGCTAGCACTTGTAGATCTGGGTGCGACTTCTACTTCTGCTTCAATTTTCTAATCTTCCTCTTAAGGCATTTTGCTAACCACCATAAACTGTTATAATCTTTGGTGATTTTCTTCTTTCTCTTTTTGTCTTTGACACTTTCACGAGCCAACTTCTCAAATGCTGCATTTGTCTCTGTGAAATTGTCAAACAGAGTTTTGTATCTCACCTTGATTACTCTTTCTAAAACCTCCTGTTGAGAAATCACTTCTTTTAGTTTCTTAATTTTTTGTGATTTCTTTGATTTTTTTCTCTTTGATGTTTCACCTTCATCAGTGGGAGTAAAAGTCTCACAATCCTGTGCAAATTCCATGGAGTGTTCAGGGCTTTTAATGGCTGGAATTTCATCTTCTTGCTCTGGCTCTGTTTCTGAGTCTGTGTATGGTAGATTTAGAATATTTGTCTTCTTTTCTGTAGGCTGCTCTGAAGTGGTTTCAAAATTTAATTTTTTCTTTGACCTGTGAGACTTTATGCCGGAAATCCTATCTTCTGGTGGTCCTGGAAGAGTTCTCCTCTTCCTTGAGCTGCTCTGAGGAGTTAATTGTCTTTTTCTAGCTCTCTTCTCCTCATTCATGGGCTAAGTTTGGGTTTCAAAGCCTTCCCAAAAAAGAAAATGTTGCCAAGTCCTTCCTCTTTGTCTCAGTTCCTCTATAATTATCAATTTGATCAGGCCGAAATGACAAAGAGTGTTTTTCATACTTAGAGGTTCATCCCTAATATTTTTACATACTTTAGTTAGGCTTTTATGAAAGAAGAAAGGTAAATTTAGGAGAGTTTTCCCTGTGAAATGATCTAAGAGCTTGAAATGGTATAGCATCATCTTGTCATACCTACCTTCTGAGGTTATATAGAGTTGAATGCCTTTGAACAGGTCCTGCCATTCATCCTCCAAATGAGAAACTAGCATGCTTTTTTTTCCATGTGACATTTCTGAATTATGCCTTAAGATATGCTCTGAAATTGAGATTCTTGGTTGCTGTTGTCTTGAACCAGCTCTAGCCTGATCTAGGTAAGCTGGTTGTTGTAACAATGGCAGCTTCATCAACTATGATTTCTAAAGAACCCACACAGGCTTTGTTTCCATCATACGATTTAGCAAACACTTCAACTATTGTTTGGTGGCAACCATTTTGTAACTTTTCAGCATAACCCATGTAGCCTACGTCTAAGAAGCGTTTTGCACCTCTGGATGTGCTTGTAAAAAAGATAGACTGTCTAATTATTTCCTTAACAATGAACCACTTAGTTTCCTTGCCATCTGTAACTCGAACCCTAGACAATTTTGCAAACAAAGTCACTGTAATTTGTTGTTTGAGCCAAGGTTTGGCACTGGTGAAAACTCTCAGCGTTGTCTTTCAAATATGAAACCATAACATATGCCTGTGGATAATGCGTGTTGGGAATATGAAGTGTCGATTTGATGTCGCCAGCTGAGTAGTACCACTCCTTTACCTGTGATGATGAATTTGAATTCGTCATCTCCAACGCCATTATCTCGTGAAGCATGCATTCACGAACACGATCTGCTATGATATCCAATTTAGACGTGCATAATAGAATCCTCATCATTATTCGCTTTCACCGGGGCCTTATAATGATTATGTGACGTGTGTTGAGCGTGTCATATTCTGATTTCTGAAAACATGGAGGAAACACACGTGTTCTGCGCTTTCACCAGCTAACGGTCTGCGGGAAAGTACTCCTTAGCTGTTGAAAATCGTCGTTTTCACCAGCTAGTCATCAACCTTGCAACACGCGTTAGCTATTGAAAGTCTTTTCATGAAATTTTATAGAAAATACCTTTATGGATCAACTTATTTCTAAGATATGAAATTAAAACCTAAGTTTTGACACTAGAGGAAATTAAAACAAAATGGAGAAAACTACAAATAACCATGCTATCAACCACAAAATGAAACCATAGTGACTGATTCATTTTGGGAGCTAACAGCTCCAATCCTCTTACCCATACTTTTGGCATTGGTCTTCTTTGGTTCATTGTTGGTTCTGTTGTCAGTTTCAGGTAGTGGTGCGACACAAGTTCAAGGAACTTCGTTGTGTCTGTAATATCATGGTACACATATTTGAGTTGCAACACCCTCCCTAGCGTGTATTCATCCACGATGACCCCTTTTGGGATGTCAGGCATCACCAACTCATAGTAGGGAGTCTTCTGCAATGTCATTGGTGGGGCATCATCTTTCCTTGGTGGGATGTAGTCTCGGGGAAACCTCAACTCTAACGACGATGCTCCCGGAGTCTCCTCAACCTTTGGTTCTATTGTTTGCGCTCTTGTTTGGGATTTCTTTGGTACAGGTGTTGTGTCTTTTGGCGGTGCCATTTTTGTAAACTGGTTACCAGTGACATTGTTTCAGATCTAGGGTTCTTCTTAGCTTTGTAATATAGTTCTCATATCTCTCTTACTCGCATGCACTCTAAGTAACAATAACCAATTCTTGTCGACCCTTCGCAGATTTTGTGCCCCTTCACTAGTTGTCCATGTCCCTTCGTGCTTGAATTAACTATCTCATCCGCAAGTGATGTGATCCGCAAGTGATGTGATGAATGATTGATTTAATGTTGCTTTATTACCATATCTTCTATTGGATTTGTACCTCGTACTACCAGTTTGTCACGATTCCCATTGTTTTTCTCTATTTATGGCTATGTGTCCCCTTTATGACTTGCCATTCATGCTCTTTAACCATTGTTTTCTCCCTTTTTATGCCTTTAATGGTTGTCACGGTCCTATTCCACATGTTCCTTCTGTGTGCACTTAATTGTCTCTGCATTGTTTCTTTTATCTACACCACACTTACTTTTTATGTGCCCTTACGCTCATTGTAACTTACTTACTTTTTTCTTATTTTTCCTTTATTTTTCTTTTCTCTTTTTCCACTTTTTATTTATTTTTTTCTTTTTCCTACTATAATACACTACTATGGTACATTTCGTTTTCTGCAGCTCATATTAATGTGCAGACGGTCGACCGTCTCTATAGAGTTTCAGCCGACTTCCATTCACCATGCCTCCTAGGGATTCTCCATGTTAAAATAATAGGTGTGCTCATTTTTCACCATAGACAATATTACTATATTGTCACCCAACCATAGGCACAACACCACCCCCGATTACCTTAACCTTGAAAGATAGAATAATTTTGGAAGAAATCACTAGAACCAATAGCCAACCAAGGTAGCATACCTCTCTCCAAAGTTAGCGCACCAAGCAGAGAAACCAAACCATAAGCCAAAGACCAAGTCACTAATGAAGAAACTAAAACTCTCCTCCAGTCATGTGTATCGCTAGTCCTTATAAGGTTGTGAGTGAGAGTGATTCCAAATGATCTCAAGTGCCTCCTATTTATAGTGCTCCAAGTCAATTAAGTGGGTCAACTTCTCTTCCTGGAGGATAATACTTTAATATAAATTATTCTATTGAGTCGACTTTTCTTCTAGGTTTCTTATTCATCCATTAGGGTTTTTCTAGCTTCCCAAAATATTCTAATATCGTCAAATGTTACATGTGGAGGTTAATAATTCTCGCAGCTAGTGTAACATCAAAACTCCATCCTAGCTAGGGAGGTATTAATGGTAATGGTCTTGAGCACAAACAGACCATTATGTTGGTAGCATCATCATATTCACACAGGCTATCTCATGATCACACAAATCAAACCATGAGCAACATCATCATTATCCATCTAGTTGGAAATCATCTCCAACACTAATGGTAGTCTCCATGGCAATAAGATAGTATAATATAGTTGCTACAATTCCATCTAATATAACACAATTGTTTCTATCCATAGTAGTACACAACTATTGTCTAGTGGTACACAACCACTCCTAGTAACACACAGCTACTAACCAATGATACACATTCACTACCAGTGGAGCACATCCACCATAGTAACATACAACTATTGTTAAGAGACATACAATCTCCATAGAAATAAAATCATATCATTTGATATCATCCTGCGTCAACAATGTCATCAACTACATCACATCTAATTCGTACTAGCATGATGTGAATGCATCATATCTAAGTTGTAATGGCATGATCTGGAGTATCATCTACATCATATTTATGCCATACTAGCATGAAAATAACTAGCATTATGTCAATACATCATATCTAATTTGTATATGATATCTAAGTTGTACTCGCATGATGTAGATCAGTGCCTCATTGTGTCATCTCTAAGTTATATGATCATCTCTAAGTTGTACTAGCATGACATATATAGCATGATGCCAATGTGTCATATCTAAGTTGTATTACACATACAAGTTGTACTATCATGATCATATCTAGCATGACACGAGCCCTCTACATCATCTCTAAGTTGTATGGTCATCTCTAAGTTATACTATCATGACCATATCTAGCATGATGTGTCTCACCAGCGTCTTCTCTAAGTTGTACTAGCATAAACATAACTAGAATGATGTAAATACATCATATCTAAACTGTATGTCCACCTCTAAGTTGTACTAGCATGATGCTCCTCAAGCCACTGTATCATCAACAACTCCAACCATCTATATCATATCTTATTTGTACTAGCATGATGTAAGCATCATCTCTAAGTTGTATGACCATCTCTAAGTTGTACTAGCATGATAAAAATCCACAGCTCACTGACAGTCCATGATGCCACATATCATAGCTCCCTCCCAACCGAGGAAATCATTTCATCCCTTTCAACCAAGGGAGCAATCTCCATGAGCCCCAACATGTTCCTCAAGTATGCAAACTTTATCTTGGACAGAGGCTTAGTCAAAATATCCAATGTATACTAATCAGTGGAGATATACTGAAGAACCACTTCTCCCCTCTGGAATTTATCATGGATAAAATCGCACTTGATTTAAATGTTCTTTGACATATCATGGAACATTGGGTTCTTTGAGAGATTCACACAGCTCTAGTTATCACAATAGATCATGGTCGAATCCAGTACTTGATCAAACAGTCCATAAACTAGCTTATGGAGCCACACTGTGTTCGTACAAGCATCACAAGATGCAATATACTCTGCTTCTGCAGTGTTGAGTGAAACAAACTTATGTTTCCTTCTATCCCATGATATCATAGTAGATCCCAAACTGAAACACATACCAAAAGTACTATTTCTTTCATCTACACTCCCTTCCCAAATTGAGTGAGTAAATCCATGCAACTGCACTTCACTGTTTGAGGCATATCTTAAAACATAGGTTATCGTCCCAAGAAGATATCTCAAGATATTCTTTGCAGCTATCCAATGTTCATGTCTAGGTTCCATCTAGAACTGGCTCAACATGTTCACAACAAAGCAAATGTTTAGCTTGGTATTTACCAAATACATCAATGAGCCAATCAACTACCGGTACAGGGACGAGTCTACTGGATCAGAATCAGAGTCTCTCAACTTCCTCAGATATTTTACCATGGGATTTTCCATGGATTTGAAATCCATCATCCCAAACTTCTGAAGGATCTTTACAACATACCTCCCTTGTCCTAGGAAGACTTCACTGCGCTTCTTCCATACTGCTAGTCCCAAGTAGTAGTGCATGAGACCAAGATCCTTCATATCAAATTCTGAGGCTAGCTCCTTCTTGCACTGAATAATGAGAGTCTTTTTTGATTCATATGGATTTCGATGGCCTCCCACCTATTCCAACTAGATCATTTTGGCAGTTTTCCAGTTTGGCAATTTTTTCCCTAGTTTTCAGGTCCCTAACTTGCGAGGCCATTTTGAGGCCCTAATTAGCGTTTTTTAGGGCTCGCCACAATCAGAAAAACCTTTGATAAATAGCAACAAAATGTGTATTCCTCAGATAGAACTTTCCAACGGGCTATCGTGCACCTAAAACAGAGATTGTATACAAAAGTTACGACCCTGGGAAGTTGATGTACTAACTTACCCAAACGGGGCCCACATGCCTTTTGGCACTTCATCTTATGGTTAGGTTTTTTAGATGTCTGGGGTTTTTGACATTCCTATTTATTGTAAAAAAATCCTTCAAAGCCTCATTGTAATCATCTTCTTGCTAATGAGAACAACTTTCACATCTCTTCTCAGAGATAAGACACCACCATTCTAGCAAGCTTGTTTCCGCTACATTTTACAGTTTCAATTTATTTCCTTATTGAATAGAAACCAGTTTATCGTATATCTGGTATTCTGTGTTAAGCATATTTTGATAATAATATGTATTCATTTTGTTTTGAAAATATATTATGGATCAGTATCCTCTCCCCTTAGGAAGAAATGTTCTCCATTGCATTGAGTTCCCCCATCAGATGAGGAAATTTCTATTGAATTTGGCCCTGGGTGAGCCACTTGCCTTGGTGCAAGAGATTCCCTGCTTTAACAACTCGATAAATATGGATCCTTTGCTGGCGAGTTCCCTTGATATGTTTTTCCACAATTTTATCATTGGATACCTGTTGTATGTAGTCGGGGTTGAGCTCTGTTGGTGTTAGTTGTTCTGTTATCTCTGAGGTGTCCAATAATGGTGGGAAATATAGTCGAAGGATATCCACGTTGAACATTGGGTGCAAGCCAAGGAAAGGAGGAATGTTGAGCTCGAAATCATTATCACCCACAACCTTGGTGATGGTGTACAACCCATAATGGAGTGGGAGAAGCTTCTGATGGGATCCTGTAAGGCGCTCATTCTGCAAGTGCAACCAAACTTTGTCGCCCACCTGAAACTTATGTGGAACACGGTGTTGATCATGGTGTTTCTTTTACTTTTCATTTGAATTTTGTAGGATATCCTGAACCTGTTGGTGGATGTGTTGGATTCTCTCAATGAAACGGGTGGGTTTTTCAACTTCATTTGGACTAGGAGATGAATCGATCGAGGTGACCGCAAGGGGTAGTGCAACATCTATGGGACCCAATGGTTGGAATCCCAACCCCACCTGAAAGGGTCTATGGCCGGTTGAGCTATGTAGGGCTCGGTTGTAGCTATGTTGAACATATGGGAGACTCTCATCCCATGTGCGACGGTGCTTTGAATTATACATGTGCAAGATATTCATGATCATTCGATTTACAACCTCGGTTTGGCCATCTATATGGAGATGGAAGGTCTTGGATTTGGTGAGCTTGGTGTCCAGAAGTGACCAGAGGCTTGACCAGAATGTGTTGAGAAATCGACTGTCCCAATTTGAGACAATGGTTTGTGGGATTCCAAAATGTACCCAGACTCGTTCAAAGAAGAGCTTGGCAGTGGCCTCTGTTGTGATGTTCTTCTTACTGGTAGCCAGAATAGCCATCTTAGAAAAGTGATCCACAACCACAAAAACATAGTCATTTCCCCGCTTGGTGGACGGGAGACCCGACATGTAGTCCATTGAGATGGATTACCATCGCTTGTCAGAAGTAGGTAGAGGGGTGTACAGGCCCTGTTTCTTAGTGGTCGGTTTGAAAATCACGTAGGTAGTGCAGGACCTCATATACTTGCTGACCTCCTGTCGAAGTTTCGGCCAGTAGAAATTTTTCTACAACATTGCCACTATATTTTCTATGTCAAAGTGTCCTTCCACCTGATTGTAGTGGGCTTCCCAGATTAGCTTCGCTCGCTCGCTTGATGGAACGCAGATATGGCCCAGACGGCACAACAACTCGTCCTAAAGATGGAAATTAGTGCCAAATGTATTTGCGCCCAACATTTGGTAGGTGGTGACGAAGTTTGGGTTTGTCTCATAGAGTTGGGGCCATCCATAGGTCTCATGGCCGCAAGATTCTACCACTGTGGTGAGTGTCTCGACTGGTGGTTTGTTGAGGAAATCAATGACACAGTTGGTGCTTCCCATTTTATACTTGATGTTGAGGTGTAGTTGTTGCAAGTACATGGACCACTTCTGATGGCGTTCATTCTGCAATTTTCCTTGTGTCTTCATGAACTACAGTGGCTTATGATCAATGTGGATGATTGACTCCTTCCCAAGAATGTAATGTCTCCACTAGCAGTAGGTTTGCACAATGGAGTACATTTATTTGTCGTAAGTAGGGTACTTATGGATAACATCTGATAGTGTCTCACTATGATAGGCCACGAGGTGGATATTCTGAGTGAGAACGGTGCCCACAACATAGTCAGAAGCATCTGTCTCTATCTCAAAGGGTTGTTGCAGTTTTGGTAGTGAAAGTACTGGGGTTGAGCACAAGTGTTGCTTCAAATCATTGAACGCTTGTTTTTGGGACCATCCCCACACAAATTTATCCTTACCACCACTACTGGTTACTTGGTTGAGGGCCCATGTAATATGGGAGAATCCCAAGACGAGCCTGCAATAGAAATTGGAAAGGCCCAAGAAGCTCTGAAGCTTAGTGACTGTGGTTTGGGCTGGCCAGTCATGGATGACTAGGATTTTGGCTCGATTCACATGTATGCCATGTTGATCAATGATGTATCCCAGGTAATGAACCCTGTCCATGTCAAAGGATCACTTTTTCAAGTTGTCTTAGAGCTAGTGCTACTGCAAGGTATGCAGAACCTGTTGAATATGTTGCAAGTGTTTTTCTCAAGTATTTTTGTAAATGAGGATGTCATCCAGATACACCACTACAAAAGTATTTGTGAATGGTCGTAGGATACCATCCATCATCCTCATGAAAGTGGTTGGAGCATTTGTCAAACCAAAGGGCATGGCCAACCATTCAAAAAGACCTTCCTTTGACTTGAAGGTGATCTTCCATACATATGTTTGTTCTATCGAGACCTGGTGGTAGATAGACTTCAGATCAATATTACTGAAGTATTTGGCCCCCATGAGCTAATCAAGGAGGTCGCCAATTTGGGGAATCGAGTACTAGTTTCTGAATTTGATTTTATTCAGGGCCCAGTAATCAATGCAGAGTCGCCAGGTTCCATCCTTCTTCTATACCAACATGATTGGGCTCCCGCAAGGTGATGAGCTGGGATGAATGTGCCCCTTGTGCAGCAGTTCTTGGATCTATTGCTTGATCTCCTCATTCTCTAACAAAGAGAAATGTCAGACTGGACCATTGGGCAACGGTGCATTGGGGGTCAGATCGATGGGGTGCTTGACCTGACAGTGCAGAGGTACCCTGGTAGGTGAGGAGAAGATATCAGAGTAATCTTCTATGACCTTATCCATTTGCTTATGCTATGTGGGGAGGTCGACAGTGGGGACCTTGGATGTGGTTGTGATCTTTTTCTCATTCTGAGAGAGAATCATGAAGAAGACAAACTTCCCTATTTGAGAGATGACCTTTCTGCATTGCTTAGTAGAGATCAAGGAAATAACATTGGGTGGGACTACCTTGGGTATCCTGTACAATTTATTGTTCAAAGTAATAATAACACTATGAGGCCTACACTCATATGCAACATGATGTTTCCATAAATATGATTGGCCCAAAATAATATTACAAACTTTGAGAGGGGAAACATCACACAATATCTCATTTTTGAATGGCTTGATGTCGTATGACAGGTGGCATTGTTGGCTGACGTGGATTTCGCGTCCTTGGTGGAGCCATCCGATGGTGTAGGGTTTGTTGGGTATGTGCTATATTCTTTGCATGTGTGTGTGTGTGGGCACGTCAGATATGACAACTGCGTTTGGCGATCCCTCTAGTAGTGCTCTTTGTGTTGTGTGCACCAAGCACTTTCCTAGGGGAGTCCCAGGGGGGGCAGGCATGCCCCCCCCCTGGTTATGCGTAACGTTTGGCAACGGGCAGTAGCCCAGACCCGACGAGGTTTGAGGCAACACCCTGAAATTTATTTTTTGGGCCCTTTTTGCTATTTTTAGCGGATTTTTCTATTTTTAGCGGTTTTGTAAATTAATCCCGGATTAAGGGATTAGGGTTTTGGTATCTACGGAATACCTAAAAAAATTTTATATATATTGTATGGTGAATGGTGAAATTTGATATAATGAATATAAGAAAGGTTTTCCCAGTTGAGGGTTTCCGGTATAAAATCTTTGTGTACTATGTGTATGAGTCATTGATTAAATTTTGTTTTGCTTAAGAATCTATATGCATTAATTTACCTCACAAATTTAAAACTTACATGTGGTATCAGAGTTCATTTTTGGCTTCAGAGGGATGCCTTTGTTGTTGAGGGTTTGGCTCGGTCTTGATAGATCAAGTTTATCTTGGTTCTGTGATAAACCTGGGTTTAGTGGGAGCTTTTGCAGTTTTGATTTGATTACAGAAAGAGGAATGGAAAGCTCTTCTAGAATCAAGATAGAGAAGTTCAACGGTAAAAACTTTGAGCTATGGAAGTTGAATATGGAGGACCTTCTTGTAGACAAATAACAATGGATCATTGTGGATTCTGGTACACTGCCTACTAGTACACCATCTACTAGCACACAAGATACTAGTACACAACCTACTAGTACACCACCTACTGGTATGTCAAAGGAATAATGGGAGAAGTTGGACATAAGAGCAAGGAGTAATATTCGACTCTGCCTAACAGATTCAGTGTTGTTGAATGTCTCAGGAGAGTCTACAGCCAATGAACTCTGGGATAAGTTGGGGAATTTGTATCAATCAAAGTCCCTGGTAAACAAGTTGTTTCTTTGAAAGAAGCTGTATCATCTTAGGATGGACGATGTAGATTATGTGACAAAACATCTAAATACCTTTAATACTCTGGTAAGTCAACTTGTCTATGTTAATATTACGATTGCAGAAGAAGATAAGTGTATTACTTTGTTATGTTCTTTGTCAGACTCTTGGTATAATCTGGTTGTAGCAATTGGTAGTACCACTCAATCTACATTGAAGTATGAGGATGTAGTTTCATCCTTGTTATCTAAAGAGATGAGGCAGAAACTCATTGATGGTCATAGAATAGATGCTTTATTTGTAAGAGGCCGTACCCAAGACAGGAATCTTGGTAAGCCTTCAGGGGGGAGATCTAAATCTATAGGTAGATATAAGTCTCCAGGAAAATCTTTGAGGAAATGCTGGAAGTGTGGTAAAACAAGGCATTATAAGAAAGATTGCAAGTCTAAGAAGGTAGAAAAACCAAAGGGATTTGATAGTACCTCTTCCACAGAGGTGAAAACCTCCACTGAAGAAGGAGGTGATGTTTACCTAGAATCTACAAGTACACATGCAGACCACGATGTATGGTTGATCGACTCAGGTGCATCATACCATATGACTCCTCACAGGGAGTGGTTCTCTGAATATGAAAAATATGATGGTGGTGATGTATTCCTAGGAGATGACTCGACAACAAA
>JASDQU010100120.1:254367-265644 GCA_032191745.1 Picea mariana
CAACATTGTCTTGTTACTAAGCATCTTAGTGCAAAATGGTTTGTATACATATTAAAGTGAGAACCCAATAAATAATGTCTAAACTTTTGTAGCTTCAGGTACCAATTATTAGGAATTGTATCCAAAGTATATATGAACTTGTGCGTCCATTCCTTCTTTGGGACCAAACTCCATATGTCTCTACATTATACAATATGATCTGTTGGGTTTCTTACTCTTGTATATTTCTGCACAATATACTCCACTGCGATACCAAATCTCACTTGCATTAGTCTTCTCCACTGTGACTAGTATTCCATTCCCTCTTTGCATGCAACCCACCATCTAGTTGGAGTTTCCTTCAAGACAACATCTAATTCCAATAGTCTTTGTTGTTCGGGTAACTACAACTCAAACTCCTTTACAAACGAGCTTATATCAGTCAATCCATCATACCTTGGTGTATCACATAACTTTGTTCCAATCCAGTGCAATGATCAAGTTATGCATGCACATCGTCTAGTTGATACTTTATGCATCCTCTGTTGCCAATGTTCTAGAACTTCCTCCAAATCTAATGCACACGAGCTAATACTTCTCCAACTTACCACACCATTTGCAGTGGGGTTAACATAGTCATCCATATGCACGGTCACATTATACAATTTGTCAATTTTGTTCCCTCTTGTTGGCTCTATATACTTCTTCCCTTATGTCGGATCCAATGGTGCAGTAACCTTCAAGTCCCCTACCTCAAATAGAATTTCCATCCTTTTCATATTAATGATCGTTGATTATCATCCACGATCTTGATGAATTCGAAATATGGTACACCTGACACCCCCTCTATATTCACAGGTACTCATGTTAATCAACCAATCAGGACTATCTTGTGTTGTTTTCCAATCTTAACTGGACAGGAGACCAAATCAACTTGGGTTTCCCCATCATTTCCCATGTCTTCTTTGGAAACACATTAACATCAGAACCCAAGTCTAAAATAACGGTATCCACATCATATTCCCTAATCTGTGCACTTAATCTAAATTTTTCATTGGTCCTCTTTTTACACAGTACCTGATTCACTACCCTCTATGTGACGGGAATTTCCATTTCTTACGCACAATGATCAATCATTTCACATAATTCATTCAGTGTAGTTTCATCTTTCATCAACTCTATGCAGCTTCTTAGAAACTCTCTTAGAGTACTTATCTTCTCAAATGGATTTTCCGGTATAGTACAATCAAAGATAGGAGGCACAGATGATGTTGATGCTACCCAATCCAGTCTTAGTATCTCTTTTCTTGCCCTCTAATACATCTCCTTTTCTTGTTGAGGGTTAAATTTCATCATAGGTCCTACTGATTTCCTCACCCATTTCTCAATCTTCTTTCCCCCATTCATCGCATAAACCCTTGTTCTAGCTCCTTCACACGTAACAATTGCTAATTTGGGTCCTTCTTTGTGTTTCTCAGCTGATATCTTTTGTACATTTTCATTTGGGTTATGGTTCTGATTCCCTCTTTCCTGCCACTTTGCAAGTAGTTGAGGATAGTCTTTTGTTGCATGATCTAGTGCTCTACAATATGTGCAAGTTGTACATGGATTTAGGAAGTCCTGAGCTAAGTGTCATGGTTGATTACAATTGTAGCATATTATTGGTCCTCTACCTCCTCTGCCAAAATTTCCTCTGCCTCGACCTTTACCAAATCCTCCTCAGTTTCCTGAATTAAAGCCTCTCTGATTGTTATACTATGGACCCCCTCCTTTTATAGAAACATTTTCCTCCTAAATTCTATACATATCCAAAGTGCACTCTCTCATCAAATCGAATTCATGACAATCCTTTTCTTTGTTCCCTATTGACTTGAAAAAGTTGCAAAATAAGGTCCTTGGCGTACTCTAGTATTTCTGCAGTAATGGACACTCAGTCGAATGATGTCCCCATTTCTTACATATTTCATAGTATCCCCCACCTTGTAATGGATTCAGTGCTCCAGTCACCAAATATTGCGCAAATGTTGGGCATTCGTCCTTATGGTGGCCTTCGGTCCTACTCTTGGTACACTAGACTTGTTTCCTCTTCTCATTCCCTTTTGTAAGCTCTGCCAATTGTATTTTCAAGGGAGCTAATTGTGTTTGTACTTGTGTCATCCCTCCCCCCTCTCCTAGAGGAGATGTTTCCAGCTTCATTGCAATCTCCAAAGCTTCATGCTATGACGTAACCTTCTGTTGAATCAATGACCTGTGAATGTGTGGTAGTAGTCTCTCAATAAACCATTCTTTATGATGTTGATTATGGATCTAAAATGTCAATCTACCCATCAAATCCTTAAATCGTTGGTCATAGTCCCAAACCGATTCATTTTGTACTTGTTTGATTTACTTCAACTATGTAATGTGTTGTGATTCAGACTTTGGATTCTTCAACTCTTTCAACAATGCTTGTCTAATTTTTGCTAAAGTTCTTACTTGTCATGTGGTGAAGTACTCTACAGTTTCATGTACTAGACTAATCCATGGCCCTTAAATGTTGTTTCCAACTATGCAATCTTTATAGCCTCATCTTAGACATTATTTGTAGCCCAAATTGTTTCACATATGAATATATGTTGTTCTAGATCCTCCAACCCAATTCCTTGGAACTCAGGTAGTCGCAGTGTGTTGTCTAACCCTACCATGTTGTTTTGTGTAGTACCTCCCCTTGGCAATGTTGGTTGAATCTGACTTGGTGCACTACTTCCACTACTCTGGATACTTCTACTATGTCTCCCCCTGCTAACTATGAGTGCTTTTGAAAAATCTTCAAATGTTACTTCTGATCTAGATGACGCACACAGGGTCATGGAATCGACATAGGATCTAGTTTGAGTAGGACTTACTGACTCTTTTACTATATGATTGAACTAAAAATTCTCTTCCTCTCCTTCTATGTATGATATTTATACAATATTGACTATTACACAAGGTTCTCTCCCTTTAGGCTCATTGTAGGGATCTCCTTTCTCAACCCTAGTATTCATCCTCTTATACCTTCTTCCATTGCGCAGTACTCCAAACTCGTCTTCCTCTTCTAATAAAAATTCTTCATTTCTCTGCACCCTCATTCCCAACCTTCCTTCTTCATTTCTTCCTTCATTCTTTCCTACCTTCAGAATATCCTCTTGCCATCCCCTAGTTCCCCTATGTGCACAAATACCCTTAACAATCAGACTCCATTGTCGTCATGCACTTGTCGCACAACAACATCTTTATCCAGGTACCCAATGATTTCATAAACCTTCCGCATGGAACCTTGAAGAAATCCCTCTCTACAAAACTGTATGAATGGGTACAATCCACTGCAAATTCCATAATAAAACCTCCCAATATACTGTCCAACCAAAAATAAACTACTTGAGAAGTCTTATTACTTACAGAGTTCAACTACCTTACCAACTCAGGATTATAGTTCCTCGACACTACAGTTCGGTACCTTCCAGTATTTTCCACTAATATTTCTAACCACTCAGTTAAGATAATTGGGAATTCACCAAATAAAATCTCATGCATCTCTATGTACACATACCTTTGCATCCATTGCTCATCGCTCATCCGAGGGTTTCTATTCTCTTTATGAGAAAACTCCCATTCCTTCCCTTCTAGCCATTCTGATATCTCTTTCTTAGTCGACCTCCAAAACATTCCCTCAATCACATATTTTGGGTCTCGGCAATGAAACCATTTGTTGGAACGTAGTTGTAAGACCCTAGTTTCAAGTTATCTAACCAACAAACCTTTTATACATCGGCCCTTTCAGCAACACCTGCATTCAAGTGAAATCACACCCAAGGTATCTATTGGGGCTGCATGAACTAAGTTTCTGTAGGGATGAGGGGATGGGAGGATATCATCATGTTTATTCTTACTTCTCTACCTTGTGTACAATATTTTATATCTTTGTCCCTTGATTAATTAGTAAACTTCAATTATGCAACATCATTATGACACAAAATTGCAACATAAAGTATTCACTATAACATTCATCTTTACTGCGCATCAACCATCTACTACACGGATCTAGACTTAGTTAGGCATAATTAGAACATTCATGGATAATCACATAAAAAGACATTCAAACATAGTAATTAACATGGTTCACCCAAATTTGGGCTACGTCCACAATGATTGGCTTCTTTATTATTCTTTATGCAATCTTCTCAGGCTTGCACACTGCTCTTACAATAGATACATCATGACATACTTCTCCATCTTTCCTAGTTGCTCTGTAGTGTAAGCCTCTCTCTGCCAAAATATCCATAAACCTTCAGACATAGACTCTCTCTCATTCTCATTCTATTCTCTCAACATCAACAAGAACAACAAAAACCTATTCTACACGACCCATTACATATTTATACAAAGAATGTAGGGCTCAAAAACCTACTTGTTCATCCCCCAAAACCCTATGACAACTCATGACAACTCATTGTCCAGACATGCTTTTCATGTCTTTGCACATGCATGCTTCTTTTACACTCTTTATTGATGCTCTTCCCGCTTTTGCACATCTACTTGATTTTGTGCATGTCCTCATTCTTCATTCTTTGAACTATCTTTCCATAACCAATAACTTTATACACAAAGGAAATTCCCAATAATGGATGGCAATTCTACAATTGCAAAATCAATTTTATTGCATGAATACAACACAATAAAAATGATATGTAATCCAAAACATCTAGTAATCCCCACAGCATGCTCTGTGTTTTTCAAATAAATGTCCATAATTCAAAGTTGAGTTCTAAAAACCTTGTTTTGTATTCAAAACAAGAGTTGCATGTCCATATGGTATGGATATCCCTTGAAGTTGATCAGATTTGATAAGGAAATGCATAGGGTTTCATTTTCTTAAAAATGAGACTTAAGCGATCTAAGCATGCAATTTCCTTCCTAGAATTTCTTAGCATGACCCTACAGCCTAATTACATCAACAAACATCCTTAATGAAATAAGATAATTCATTCTCACCTTCCAAATTCTCAATAACATTACTCTTCATTATGTAATTTTCACAACCACTTGGAATGCAAACTCAAAACCGACATTTACACAAGAAATACATAACCAATTATTTTAAATACTTAAAGAGATGCATTCTTCTCATATTTACACATGATTTTCATAATCATTCTTCCAATTACAAAGTATATAACCAGAAGTATATAATCATTCTTACAAACTCCAAAATTGCAATTAAACATAAAAGCATATAATAGGATTTGGATTACTTAAGGGAGAAACCATTCCCTCTGGAAATACTCTTCCAATTCACCAACATTCATACTAATAAATAGAATATACCCAATTTCTTTTTAAGTTTTACTCAAACAACAAAATTTCCATTCAAGAATTTTGTCAAACATTTGACAAACATTCTCATATGGAAGACTCTACATGCAAGTTATTTGCATAACCAACAATTGAATATTTGATTAGATAGAATTCTTGACTCATGAGTCACACATGAAACCATTTCACTTCGCAACAACCAATTTACCAATTAAAGAGCATTTTTAGTTCTCAAGCCAAAGGTTTTTTTTTAATTAGTTTGGGAAAAGCATATGTGTGTATGTGTGTATTAGAAATTATAAAATTAAAAATGAGAGGAGTTGGCCTTAGGAAACCCTCTTTTTTCTCATGCAAAGCATGGAATGAAACAACTTATCACAAGCCTTGAATACTATCCTTGTAGGTTAAACCCAAAGCAAAATGCTCTTCAACATATGTAGTGATGTATGCCACAAACACCTAATTTTCTCAAGCTCGTTGGCACATAAGACAAACATATCGCATACATGGGTATTACACTCAACATAGAGCCAAAATCCTTTCACATAAAGAAAAATTGATCACATGCAAAGGTATTACAATCAAAAGAGAGCTACAGTTCAAATCTACAACCATAATGCTTGTACCAAGAACAAAATGCTACTGTCATAATACTTATTCCTCAAGACAAAATCACAAATTAGAGTAAATTCAAATATGCATATGACACTTAGTTAGTAAACTCTGAAATCATAAAATTTAAAGCATCTGCTACTAATATCAGTTAACATGAAAATATAATAATAATGCAATTGAATGGAGGTAATTGAAATTAATTTACCTCAATTTATAAGTGACACTTACTCCCAATTCACCTTTGCTCCTAACTGGTAGGTATTTTCTTCATTCCTAACAATGCTCCATCCATTAGCTCCAATTTCTTTACCATTTCCAACTCTCACGGTGCCAACCGATTTTCTCCCAACCATACCGAGGGAAAACTTTTTTCCCTAAAATCCCTGAGCTATGTGGGATCGTAACTAGTTTTGGTTGTAGAATGTACTCAGCATGGATTTTACCATCCACCAGTAAACATCTAGATGAGTAATGCTAGTTTCCTTTCATATATTGATTATCATTCAGATAAGTTATTTATTCTAGAAGTATTTCTACAACGTTTTTGTACACTCCCGATTCTCCCCCTAAAACATGGATTTTCCCATCTATTTATAGACCCAGTGAGGTAGCCACCTCACCCCCTTCATGCAAAATTAGACATTTTTCTTCTTTATTTTATGTTTTTATTTCCTATTATTCATCACATTTCCCCCCATGTGTCATTCCCCCATTTTTTCTTAATTATTCATTTTTTCCTTAAATAATAATTATCTTTTTAGATAAAATAATAATATTTTTAAGAGCCCCCTAAAAATTCATAATTACTTTATGGATTAATTCAACCGTGAGGTCTTTAAATTTTACCTTAGCTTAATTTGGCATCTAGAAGAATTAACTACTGGGGAGTAAGGTCATTTTTAATTTTCTAATTATTTGCTTGTTGAAAATTAAATTGCAGTTCATTGAACAATTTACATTGTTGAAATAATTAGTTGAAACAAATAACGAAAACAAAATGGAAACCAATCTCACAATGACACATGCACAAAAAAATTATTTCCTTCAAATATGTTCTTCATTAAAATAATATCCAAGCATACAACGGCTCCCTTACCAGGAAAATGGCCCACAAAGGAAAAATACAATTACCAACAACCTGGAAAATATGTCCCTAAGAAACCCTCAACAAATCTTCCCTGGAAAACGTTTTTCAATCTACTACCATAGTCTGACCACCTATACAACCTATACGACCTATTGTACAGCTCGTACAGCCTGTAAAATAGGCTCACGACCTTCTATACGGCCTACAACATGTTGTATAGTGGGCTTCTATGGGTTGTATAATCGTTGTACGACTATAGTACGACCCTCCTACAAATTTATGTACAACCTACAGAAAAAAAAGGAACCTATGCCCTACTGGTACAACCCCTCCAAGGTCTCCTGGCTAGTTATCCTTTCTTCCCTTGTGCCAAATATATAGAGTGAAAATCCTTCTCCTCGCAAATGAGTCACCGACTACTTGCTTGTGTGTGTCTCCTCCTCTCACCTTGGATTCCTTTTATAATATTAAGTTGAGCCAAAAACCCTAACCTCCAAATTGATCCATGGTTGAGATTAAATCTCACCTCACTTGAGATCAATGGCTAAGATTCATTTAATTAATTAAATTCACTAATGCCAAAAACTTAGGCATTTCATTTAATTAACCATTGTTAATTATAAAATGACATTCACTTTAATAATTAAATTGTTAAAGTAAATTTCCAAAGTTTTGAGAGGTATTAATGACAATCTCCACATATTAGACACAAACCAATGTGGAGATACATGTTTGAGCTATAAACTTCAACACTCCCTCTTAACAAGGATGGTATTCTCCACCACTCTAAGTTTGTCTCTGAAGAAAACAAACTTACCCTTCACTAAGGGTTTGGTGAGAATGTTTTCAACTTGATCATCTATGGGGATATAACGAAGCTTCATTGCTCCCTTTTGGATCCTCTCTCAAATGAATTGACATGTGATCTCAATATGCTTGGACCTATCATAGAATATTGGATTCTCAAATAGTCTGATACAACTCTGATTATAGTAGTATATCACTGTAGACTCCAACTCTTGATCAAATAACCATGTAAGAAATTTTTGAAGCAAAATGGCTTCACAACTAGCCATACGCATTGCCATATACTCTACCTCTATTGAACTGAGTGCTACAAAATTTTGATTCTTTCTAAACCATGAAATCATTGTTGATCCCAAGCTGAAGAAACATCCTAAGTTGCTCTTCTGATATGTTGCACTCCCTTCCCAATATGAATCTGTATATCCCTACAACCTCACTCCATCACCTCCAAGATACCTCAAACCATAATCCACGGTACCTCTCAAGTACTTAAGCACATGCTTCATTTCTACCCAATGCACTTGCATCGACTCCACCATGAAATGACTCAAGGTGTTCACAAAAAAAAATACATCTAGCCCGATGTTGATCAAATGCATCAAAAAACCAATCAGTTGCCTATAAAACCTAGGATCCACCAAATATGAATCTAAACTGACAACCTTCTTCAGATTGGTAACCACATGTGTAGCCATCGGTCTACATTCGTCCATCTTGAATCACCTCGGGATTTCCATTGTGTACTTCCCTTGACCAAGGAAGATCTCACCCGATCTATTCCAAATCTCTAACCCCAAGAAGTAATGCATCAATCTAGTGTCCTTCGTCTCAAACTTAGTAGCCAAATCTACCTTACACCCTGTTATAAACTCCTCTGCACCTATGAGAAACAAATCATCCACATACAACACCAAGATAAGTGGATCTTCCTTAACAAGTATGAAGTACAAGTTGGGGTTTGCCTCACTCTTGGTATAGCCCATACTCTACAAGTATCTGTCAATCCTAGAATACCACGCCTCGGGTTCCTACTTGAGTCAATACAAGGATTTATTAAGACTTCATACACGAGACTCCCTCTCATGTACCTCAAATCCATGAGGTTTCTCTATATATACTTCCTCCTTAATGATCTTGTTGAGGAATGTTTTCTTCACGTCCATGTAGTGAATCCTCCACCCCATGACTAAGGCAATAGATATCATAGCACGAATAGAAGCATATATGGTGACTAGAGAAAACATCTCTTCGTAGTCTACTCCCTCTCTTTGAGAGAACCCTCTCTCCAAAAACTTGGCCTTTCACTTCTCAATGCTACAATATGGAACACTCTTGATCTTGAAGATCCACTTGGAACTCACCATAGACTTCTCCTCTGATATCGACACTAGATCCCACACATCATTCTTCTTTATGGAGGTGTACTCCTCCATAACGACATCCCGCTACTCATCATCAATGATTCTACTCATAAGTTCCATGTAGTTAGAAAATTTCATCGCAATCCTACTCTCCATAAATGTGCTCCTGAGAGCCTCAACATGCTCCCGAGCATCCTTCAAGGTCTGCTCAAACCATATGGGTCTCTTGACAGAGCTGGAAGGGGATAAATCCTCCTCCCCACTTGAAGGTTGACTCCATGAACTAGAAGCATGTGATATATGTTCTCCCTTTATATCCTCTTCCTCCTTGTCCTATGCCACTACGGGTATATCATGAGACTTATTATATTGCAATTTATCCTTGAAATTAACATCTTAGATCACCATTGTCTTCTGTTATGTGGGTATGAATATCATGTAAGCCTTTGAGGTATCAATGTATGCCACAAAAATACCCTTCTCTCCCGAAGGCTCTAGCTTCATCCTCTTCTCCATAGGCAAGTGGATGTAGTCTAGACAACCAAATATATTGATATGCTCGATCTATAGCTTCACTCCCATGCATGTCACCTTAGGAGTCTTGTCCCCCAATATCATGTGAGGAATCTTGTTTTTCAGATACACTGATGTGTTACATGCCTTTGCTCAGAGAAACATGGGAAACTCCTAGTCATGTATGAAAGCCTTTGCAAAACTGATGATGCACTATTTCTTTCTCTCTACAACCCCATTTTGTTGAGAGTTGTATGAGATTCTCAGCTCCCTCTTGATTCTCGCCTCCTTGTAGAAATCCTTGAATTCATTGGAGGTGTACTCACCCCCATTATCCAACCTCAAGACCTTGATATTGTTACATGTCTGGTTCTCCACCTGGGTCTTGAACTCTTGGAGCTGAATGAATACCTCATCCTTGGTCTTCATAAAGACAATCTAGGTTTTCCTGGAGAAATCATAAGTGAATGTCACATAATACAATGATACATGCATTGATGCTACTAACATCCATCCACACACATATAAATGAATAAGATCCAAGATCCCATTGGACTTACTCTCGTTGTTCGAAAAAGAACCCTTGAAATTATTTCCAAGTGCACACCCTTTGCATACCCCCCTACTGCTCAAAAATGAACTTTGGAAGATCGATGATAATCTCCCTCAGAATTAGAAACACTTTGTAATGGAGGTGTCCCATACTATTGTGCCATAACTCACACATGTTGTCATTGTCATGTATCAAGGCATGAACATGCTTCCCTTGCAACCTATATAATTTTCCCTCTCTAACCCCAATGATCACTATTGTGTTGGGGCTAGATCCCTCTAGACGTATGAGTAATTTCCATTTTTTAAAGATAATGAAAAAAAATGTGTCCTCCATAACCGATACTGAGGCAATTTCTTCTTCAATTTTGGTACATAAAGCACATCATGGGCATCAAACAAATTTCCTGACTCAAGCTAGAATAATAATGTTCCCTCTCCCTTCACTACATACTTGGCATCATCACCAAGCTCCACATGGATCCTTGATTCCGTCTATGTCATAATGATAAATAGCTCTCATGCTTCTATCATATGATGAGATGTATCGGTTTCTAACACTACTACATATTGAAAAAATTGCGACGACCACTTGCGACGAAAGTACTCTTTCGTCACAACATGTAAGAGAAAAAGTTCATTTTTTCTAAATCCACCCCATAATCGTCGCTATCTCGACGCCAACAATTTGACTAAATTAGTATGGCCAAAGTTCGTCACAAGAGAGACGACAGTAACTTGCCCGTCTCTCTTGCGACGAACTTTGACCATACTAATTTACCTTAAAATTGACCGTTGAAAATGACATAAACTTCTTGTGATGACAGTAGTTTGTCCGTCGTGCTTGCGACGAACTTTGACCATAATAATTGACCTTGAAATTGGCCGTTGAAAATGACCTAAAATAAATAGGTGGAAAATAAATATTTTTAGGTCACTATCATTGCAATTGCGATGATAGTGACCTAAAATTGGCCTATAAATATTTGACGACTTAAAGATGTTGTGACAATCTTGCTATAATAACGA
>JASDQU010100120.1:271141-291843 GCA_032191745.1 Picea mariana
TATATATATATATATATATATATATATATATATATATATATATATATATATTGTTTGAATGTTTGTTATAGTATACACTAATTTTGCATGATTGTTTGTAATTATAAAGTTAGAGTTTCCCTCTAACTTTTCGCATAATATTGCACCAAGTATTAGTAGAAATGATGTTGTACAAACTAAGGAACATCATCATGACCAAGAAAATGAGGATATCATGGAAGAAAATGATGGGACAAATCAAGTTAGACACGGACCCCACATGCAAAGAACTTGAAGAAAGGGCTTAGACAAGGTTTTGGAGGGAAAAAAAGACCTTGAACTCCTCTAATGAAACCCTAAAGGCATATAACTCATTTCTCATTTATTCTTGAGTGATTGCGTTTCAATCTATAGTGTGACTGTGAACAAGGAAACTTGTTTTAGTGGGGTTTGCTATAATACCTTCAATCTCATGCTTTGATATCTCCTAAAATACATTCACACTCTCATGCTTCAAGATCAAATGAAGGAAATAACATAAATGATACTCAAGATTGGAGACAATGTCTATTTTGAGTTTATGATTATGTCATGATTTATGTAGTACAATAGTTGAATTGTTGAACTTGTTATTATTTGATGGATTCCAAGCTATTTGAAATTTTGATTTATGGTTCAGTTTTTGAACACATTTCAAGTGCCAAATTTTATATTATCATATTTGATGAGATGAATTGATGGATAAACTGTTGTTTTATAGATTTATGGACAAAAATGTCATATTATTTTTTTTGCATAAAATTTCTTGTATTTTGAGAGTTTTTTTTAATTAAATTTGATTTTAATTTTCAATTTAGAGTTTTTTCAAGTCTTGTTGAGCCGTCGAGTTTACCCGATCCCAAGATGGCCGAATTTGTGTTGAGTCTGAGTCTCACAACCTTGGTTTGAAGAAATGTTGTGAGACATGCCAAAGGTCTGTGAGTTTGTTGGGTCAACGCTGAAATGAATAACCAGTGAAAACTTGTTGTGAAACTTTCCTATAAATGAAACTTGCCAAAACATATTGAACCTGACTCAAACTTGTTAGACTTGTTGAAACCTGACAAAACTCGCCCATTGAGCAAAGGTGGATCCCACATGGAATTGACTTGGAGAAAAGGCCAAAATGTGTTTTTTGGAGGGAGAAATATGAGCAGGAACACATCAAAGGAAACCCTGAAGGCATATAACCCAAAAAAAAGATGCATTTCACTCATTTGGTCATTTTATCTTCATTGATTTGAGTTTTCAATTGGACTGTGAACATTGAAACTTTTTTCAGCAGGTTGTGTTATTCTTGTTTGGGGTTTAGTTGGAGTCTTGAGAACACTTGTATTTGTGGGTTGGAGACCGAATAGGAGGTGGAGAGCCAAGATATCTACATGGTAGATCTTCAGTTTCAAGTGCATTCCGATTTTGAAGAAAGTATTCTGATTTTCAGCAAAATTGATTTTGGAGATTTCATCTTCATTTTTAATTCAAGGATCAACCTACAGTGATATACTCATCTCTTCTTTGTATTGAATCTTGACTAACCATGGCTCATAAGTCCAAAAGGTGGTTTGATAAAGCATGATAACATGTCTTCAAAGTTGAATCGAATGATGACAAGAAGCTCAAGTGCAAACACTATAACCACGGTATGAAAGGGGGGGCACAAACAACCTGAAACACCACCTAGAATGAATTTGTTGCAAAGATGTCATAGTCCCATGCAAGCTATTTTATTTATGTTTAAGTTTTTGAGGCTAATTTTAAGTGCCATATTTTTTGTTATCATATTTGATGAGATGAATTGATGGAAAACCTATCGTTTTATAGATTTTAAGGATGGAAATGTCATTAATATTTTTTTTTCACAAAATTTTCTGTATTCTGAGTGTTGTTTCTATTTGAAGAGTTTTGAACTGTTTTTTCTGAGTTGCCAAGTTTTTCCATATCCCAAACTTCTTGAATTTTCGTAAATCCCAAGTCTCACAACCTTGGTTTGATGTGAGTTTAAGTTGGGTGGTTGGTGTGCATTGTAGTCAAAGCATGAAAATAATATAAAGGGTATGCCATATATTGGTCTTAGTGATAAATAAATATTAGGAACATAAACTACCACTCTCCAAAATGAATGAAATCATCTCCATACAAGCTTGGCTATTAATCAAAGATCATTCATATTATCATCATAATAAGATTTATTAAAAATGAAACCTTCTTTTAGAGAAAAATGCACAATGACTTCAAGATGACCAAATAAAGAGAATGGAAACACTTTAACAAGATAATGCTTGTCAAGAAAATCATTGTTTGAACTAACAAGAAACTTGACAATTATAGAATTGATTTCAATTTTTGTTGATTACACCATGTAAACCAATTGCCCTTAGTATATATCTAGAAGGAAAATCCATGGGGTAAGTAAGAGTTATTCTCCAAATACTCAAAATAAAACGCTTAATCAATATACACAGTGTACGCCAAATGTGAGTGTGGAGCACAACTTCCTTATAGTTAGGAACAAATTCCTCCAAATAACCCAAGTACATCCATATATCCAAATCATATGTTCAAATGTTTCCCGATAATGACTATATTGATCTCTATATATACATATTCTCACTCATTGCACATGTGGCCCCTCTATTAGATTGCCCCCTATTTAATATACATTTAACACCATTACATAGGCATTCAATCCAATTACATATACATTCAACCCCATATATACCCCCCATTGGGTCATAACATAAGTACCCCCATTCGAAAAACTATCCTAAAAGCTTTGTGGCTAAATCTTTTGCATGTTATGAAACCAAGTAATCAAGATACTTATATTTATGCTCTCATACAATATGATTATTCATCCATCCATATTTAGTTCTTTTCAGTGTCATTCTTTGATAGCTTCCTTTCCTTTGATTCCTTAAATATTTGATAATATCTTGTCACATAATTGTTCCTTTATGCCCTATTCCATTAATATCCTTGACTTTACCATCTTCTTCCTTGATAACATTGATGTGGCACCAAATCTCATGGAGTAAAAGAGTAAAATATCTCTTTAACTCTTCTATCAAAAATAATTTTCATCTTATTTGGATATTCTTGGAATCTCTCATTCACTTGTTCTTTGGTTTGTTGCACCTTGATTATCTAATAAAATCTTCTAATAACATCATTAAGCTCTTAATTTGCATCCTGTATTAATATTAATATTAAAATGGTAATATTAAATCAAATAAAATAAAAAAAGATTCAATAAATATTGTTCATCGCACTTGCGATGACAACTTAAATAGTTGTGATGGTTTTGTTATATAAACAACGGAAGTTGTCATCACACTTGCGACGACAACTTAAATAGTTGTGACAGTTTTGTTATATAAACAACGGAAGTTGTCATTGCACGTGCGACGACAACTTAAATAGTTGCAACGTTTTTGTTATATAAACAACGGAAGTTGTCGTCACACGTGCAATGACAACTTAAATAGTTGTGACAGTTTTTCCATGTAAACAACGAAAAGTTGTCGTCGCACTTGAGACGAAAACTTAAATAATTGCGATAGTTTTTCTATGTAAACAACGAAAATTTGTCGTTGCAACTGCGACGACCGCTTGAATTGCTACGATGCTCTTTCTATATAAACAACAAAATTTGTCGTCACAAGGGTCATCGCAATTGAGACGAAATGTTGGTTTCACATTTTTTCCTAAATTGTCGTATTGGCGACAATATTTCTTTTTTGTCGCAATTGTGATAAGTTCTCTAGGGGTGTCGCTCTTGCGACGTTTATTCAAGTTCGTCGTAATTTCCATGTGACATAAAATGACCTTTCAGAGATTCCAAATTCGTCACAAATTCCACGACATAACGTCGGAAGAGCGTCAAAATAGTCGTCGCAAAATGACCCAAATTTTCTAGTGCAAGTACCAAGCACTCATGGAAACTATGCTAGTGGAAAGGAAAGAAACTAGTGAGAATTCACTCTCGAACTTCACAACAAACTCACTCAACTGAGTCTCTACAGATGTTGCTACTTTATGCAATTTTCCTTTCCCTTTCTTCTTCTCTAGACACTAAGATGCATAATGTCCACTCTTGTGGCATGCGAAGCACTTGAATTTACTCAATTCATTCTTCTTCCCTAGATGTGAGGTTGCCCCTTCTTGTTGGAACCCTTTACTTTTTCGTTTCTTGTCTGATTGACAAGGGATAGGTTCTCATCACTACCTCCCTGCTTGCTTTCTTTAGAATCCTTCCGATTCTCTTCTTGGATAAAATCATCCCAAAGCCTCTACCAATATGGAATCTTCTTCGGAGCACAGATCCCTTTTAAAAATGGTTCCCAAGACTTGGTGAACCCATTCAATGCCACATTAACTAGTTCTGCAATCATCCACTTTGTCCCCAATGGCTGCAAGTTGATCACGTGTCTGGGTGATCCTCATGAAATAGATGGTAACATTATTAGATATTGACATCTATATGGATCTGATCTTGCTTCTCAATATCATCTTCCTATTCAAGTTATCACTCTAGAATAAATCCAGTGGAGACTTAAACATTTCTCTAGTCAATTTCTTCTCTACTACATGATGGATCAAATGATCCTTCATGGAATCCATAATTACTCTATGGTATTTAATGTCCTTCTTCTCATGAGCCTCCAATTGAGTTGCATCTGTCAATGGAGGAACAAACTTCTCCACGATCTCCAAAAGGTCATGCTCCTTCAAAATCAAAGTTACCCTTGCTTTCCAAGAGAGAAAATTTGATGCTCCATCCAATCGATCTTCAGACCTAATACTGGTTGCTCCCATTTATAGATATGATCAACATATCATGGAAAATTACCTTGTTTATTTATAGATCTACAAAAATATTATGAAATCAACTTCCCTCTAGAGTGTGAACTTCGATACCATGTTAATTTTCTAATTCCATCCTAGATAAATTAGTTCCTAGTGAATTTCCTTGTTGAAAACTAAATTGCAGCTCACTGAATAATTTACACTATTGAAATAATTAACTAAAAAAAATACCAGAAGAAAAGTGGAAACCAATATCACAATGACACATGCACACAAAATTTATGCCCTTCAAATGTGCTCTTCATTAAAATAACATCCAAGCATACAAAGGCTCCCTTACCAAGAAAATGGTCCACAAAGGAAAAATACAATTACCAAAAACCTGGAAACTTTTTCCCTGAGAAACCCTAAGAAAATCTACCCTAGAAAACCTCTACCAACATGTTTCCATAGTTCAATGACCTATACGGGAACCTATACGGCCTATACAGCCCGCTATATGTCCCGTACAACTTGTAAAACAGGTTTGTGGCCTACTTTACGATAGGATTCTGTGGGATGTACTGCCACCATATGAATGTTATATGGTTGTACGACTATCTGTATGGCCTGCAAAAAAACAAGGAGCCTTTGCCCTGCAAGTACGACCCCTCCAAGGTCTCCTGGCTAGTTTTCCTTTCTTCCCTTATGCCAAATTTGCAGAGTGAAAGATCTTCTCCACTCAAATGAGTCATTGAATCCTTTCTTGTGTGTCTCCTCCTCTCACATTGGCCTCCTTTTATAATATTGAATTGATCCAAAACCCTAACCTCCAAAGTGATCAGTGGTTGAGATTAAATCACACCTCACTTGAGATCAATGGCTATAATTCATTTAATTAATTAAATTCACTAATTTCAAAAACTTAGGCATTTTATCTAATTAACCTCCATTAATTATAAAATGACATTCACTTTAATAATTAAATTATTAAAGTGAATTTCCAAATATCTAAGAGGTATTAATGATGATCTCCACGAGTTAGTGACAAACCAATGTGGAGATACTTGTCCAAGCTACAAACTTCAACAATCATCCCACCTTACTATGTGCCTCCCAAACATAATAAACCATATATTTTGCATATAGATACTTTGTGCCTCTATTGAGACTCACGCCTCAGTTGAGACTCCATGTCTCCATTAAGGATTTACTAGTTATGGCCCACACCCATTTGTTGGCAGTTTGGAAATACTTGCCATGTATCTTGCACTTGCAATAACCACACATATATCATGTAGGTTGATATCATATAAACATCATAAAAAATAATTTCCTAGTATTACGAGTTAACCTCCATGGATATTTATCATTTGACTTGCAATCTAGATTTCTCCCAAATAGCCATATCCACTTGTTTCCTCCTCATGTGTCCAATGTCATGCATCACTTAAATCAATGAAATCACATCACAAAATATAAACAACATATCAATGAAAGTCAATTAATTTCATTAAAATTTCACAGTATTTAATTTGGCTTCCATAGCTTTCTTTTTCATTCCATAAACTCCACCCAAGAGTCTTGCAGATCATGTCCACCTGCTACAACCCACACTTTTTCACAACATAAGTATTCATTTTGTGATCAAGCATATATCCATCATAATGCATACATTAATATACTCAATGATTACGACTATCAAATGCATCTTGTCAATCAAGTCCATTACATAAGTCACATACATACAAAATAACCAGAAACATGGTCACTAACTCTTCAATCAATCCTCAGATTAACCTCCTAATCCTTCTTAATCAAAGTTAGGCAAGGAAGGGAATTACAATTATTTCCACAGAGATCCATGTTGATGAAATAGACAAGCCATAGGCCTACCGTTTATGAAACAGAAGGTATCATAGTAAGTTCATTAGAGACCTTAAAGCAGTTGTTATGGGAAAATACTTGAAGAGGGAGAAGCTAGAAGAGTTGAGAGACTTCAATAGGAAGATTCAAGAGGAAAGTTGATATTGGTGGTAGAAAGAGGATGAGATGGAAAAATAACTTTCCAAATTCTAGGCCCTCCTTCACCACCACGATGGTAGAATCTGATAGGAGTAGATTGCAGTTCTTGTAATTGGTGGATAAATTCACAATTGGATCATTGGAAAGAGGAGAGATTCACCAAAGTGATTACTTATCTATACCAATATTTGGTAGTGAAGGAAGATACCTTGAAGAAACTTAAAACAATTGTCCAAGATACCAAGAAATATCATTTAGTTTCCACTATATAATATAGCACCTTGACAGACTTAAGCACAATAAACTTACCTTTCAAGGCCCTTCCTCAAGATACCTTCATCGACTTCAAAAAACACACTAAAGGAATTGGTTCCAAGCTCATGAGGAAAATGGGCTATGATGGAAAAGGGAGTTTGATCCCCATTATAGCTCAATAAAGGCCCAAGCATGAAGGCCTATGAGTTAGTGGAAAAGAATCCAACACAGTTTCAGCTCAAACCACCTTCGTCAAGGTAAGAGAAACAAAAAATGAAGCCATTCCCATGGAGGAAAAGTAAATTAGAAAAGGTGTGTGTATAAAGCCACTAAATTATACTTGCAAAGGCTTGGAAGAGGGTAGAAAATATATGATACGCCATCCAAATTATCTCCAACTTTTGGGGGACCAAGCAACCATGCTAGCCAACATCATCACAAACCAAAAATGTATGCCATAATATCTTTGGTCTTTTTTATGTTGCAAGAAAAGGGGTCATAAGGATAGAAATTGTTGGCACTCTAGAAGACCAAGAAGCCTATGCAAATACTATTTATGGTACTATATAATGACTGGACATTGGGAGGTCGAATGTTGGAGGCTTCATCTAAAATTCCATCCCAAGAACTGAACAACCAAGAAGAAATCTTGGAGAGTCAAGGTGAAGGGAAAAGAGGAGTTGTTTTCACTTGCAACCTAAGAAGAAATTGTTGCCCAATGACCTTTTACAATAGAGAATGTCATCTCTAAAAATGAGATGGATAGTAGCCTTATGCCAAAGGAAGACCCTATTCAGTTCTTATCTTCCATCCTGTAGTGAAGGAACTTTTTCTTGGAGATTTGTTGAAGATTGATCGATGACAAGAGAGGAGCTAGGCACCCAAATGCAAAGAAAAAGAAGATTGAAGGAAGTTGAATATTTTTGGGACTGAAAGTTTGCAAAATGGGGAGGTGTTATTCAAATTGGATCCTTGTCAAAATATATTTGTAAACATTGTAATAAGCATTTAATTTGTTTTTGGCAAAGTTGAGGAAATGTCCAAAAATTCACTTGGAAGTTGAAATGAACCATTGTAATGGTTGGCCTTCTAATACATACCATTAAAAATGAAAATTGTGGAGAAGACATCATGGAATGGAAGAGAAGAGAGTAGATACTAAGAGTAAATGAAGAAGGGTAGTTCTAAAGGGGAGATCTCTAAGAGGTAGTCAACTCAAAGATCATAGGACCAGGGAGACATTGTGCCTAACCATTCATGAAAAAATATTGTTGTTGAGTTCAATCCACATGTGAGTTTGTTTTTTTTATACTAAGTAACAACGCATAATTTTTTCTATGCATAGCTCACCCTTTTTTTAATCAATTCCTCTTAATGAAAATCCCCCAGAACCTGGTTTTCCCATTTGGATTTCTAGTATAAAAAAAATGTCTATTGTCTCATGGTGTTAATGGATGTGTATACTTTTGGTTTTAATACGATCTTTTATTTTATGTAAACCATGAGAACTATAACAAAACTACATTTTAATCCTAGCTTTGATCACTGACTTAAATGATTGGTTGATTGTGTTGTTGGTTCACTGTTTAACCACATTCTACAGTGAATATTCCAATTACTTCTTGTTGGGTGTTCATTATTTTTTGGTGGGTTTGTATGAGTGCACAACATTTCAATTAGTTCCAATACCATACACCACAACATTGTTGTATTCACATGTTATTCACTTATTTGATCACTGGAGTATAGCTACAACGCTGCCACATATCTTCCATTCAATATGTGGATATAACTTGTAGCTTAAGAACAGATTTGGAGAGCCTGTGTTGAACAGAGGTATGTCTACTGGAGAAAGAAACCAAGTAGTGAACCAAATATGAAATAGAAACATTATTGTTTATGCTTGTTTGTGATTAGTAACATAGAGCATTACTTATTTATGCAAAGATTCATGTTGACGGAACATATTAGCCATAGGCATACAATTTACAAAATAGATAAGATATAGGCCTACAGTTTAAGGATCACCTCCACTCTATTGAGTATCACATACCCCAGCTTTTTGAAAGTGGAGGACACATTTCCTTTCAAAAATATTCTTAAATGATTTATGTTGTATTTATTGTGAGATCATATTTTTTGTTGCCAAATAAGTATTTTTTAACTAGTTATGGGTAAGTTTTTTTTACATATTCACAACACACTTTTAAATTTAAGAGTTTGGACTATGTTTTTATCAAAAAAAATCGTTAAAAATTAGATTATCATTAGACATAGCAGAAACACATGACATTTAACTAACAATAGTTCCTAAAATTATAAATAAACGCAACATATATATACACCATAATAGAAAGATTAAAAATAAATTACAAATATCTTTATCAATCATCACCTTGTAAATCATCACAAGGTAAGAGGAACTAGAATGGTCTAGGTGAGGGAGAAACTCTCCCATGAATTTAAAAAAAAAACACCCAACGACTAATGGAAGCACTCAGGCAAGTGAGAAATGACCCAGCAAAGTGGGAAAATGTCCCATGCAATTAGAACTCGACCCGGGAAAGTGGGAAAACATCCCAACAATTGGAACTCAACCGAAGCAAGTGGGAAAACATTCTAGGAAATTATAACTTGACCCAGGAAAGTGGGAAAACATCTCAGACAAGTTAATTTTGACTCAGGGAATGAGAATACATTATGGAGTGAGAAAATTTTCCCAATAGCCATAAAAATTGAAATTAAAAACTTCCTACACATTTGCAATAACTCTAGAATAAGAGCCATTAATCTCCCATATTTGAACTGAATGTAGGAAAGCAATTAAAGAGTTGTTTGGTTGGTTCACTAGCTTATGGGGACTATATCCATTGAAAACAACCTCAAACACACCTACAAGAGGATTCCTCCTTGCTAAACACCACATAGGAAACAATTAAACTACATAGCAACTCCATTCCATCGCAGATACAAAGAAAATCACATAACAATGAATGAATTCACCCATAAAAGCTTAGAGTTTACCTTGGAAACCCAAATAGGAAAACCAACTTCGAATGGGGCTTGGTCTATTTCAATGTTCTCATGTTACAATGCTTTCATGGCTCTTTGTCCATCCTCCTCTGCCTATCCTAAAGACCCATTGAGAATGATATTGAAAGAGGAAATAAGGAGGACTAGGGGGTAGGGGGAAGGCCAACAACCATGCCCCTTCACTTCCCATTCCTCGGCCTTCTCTCCTATTCAATTTTCTTATTATATTTAGTTCTCTATTTTGGACCTCTCACATTCTCATTTTTTTCTTATTTGACTTTCACACTTACATTGCTTACCTGGTTTTCTGACCTTCATGAATTTCCATTTTAATCTTGTAGGTACTAATTCTTACCCATTCATTTGTTTAGATCCATTTCAGGTCACTTCCCAACTTCCTTCTAGTCATCATAGGCACATCATACGTATTTTTACCATCTAGGAACATCAGTCAATTCTCCTGGGGCACAAGAAATACTTTGGAAAGTTTAAGAAAGTCTTGTCCAAAGATGATTGTATGGTCATCTGGTGACACCACTGTTAATCCTAAACTATCAAATGATCCCACAACCTTCAAAGGTGAAAAAAGAGCTATCATTTTTGTTAGCTTCACTGCTAAGTTAACCACCTTGAATGTGGCCATGTTTCTCTCAGTATTACAATGAAGTTTTGTAATAGTTCATTCACTTACAAAGTTGTGGGTTGCACCAGTGTCTACCAAGGCTTCCAACTTCAACCCACTTACAGTTGCATTCACAAAACAAAGGTCATGCCTACCTTCACCTTGCAAATCACGTTCTTAACCTTTTGTTACAAACTCACCAAAACCTATTATGAAGGCACCCAAAACCTCCAATGTGGCCTTTGAATTTTATTGAACTTGGACTTATTCCATGGCTACCAACTTCTTCTTCAAAGGATGGTATATGGAGAAGTGGTTTTGGTAATAAAGGAAATAAGCAACATTTTTACCTCTAGACTTAGGCAATTTCGACTACTTCCTTTCTATGATGTTTCCATCATCTTGGGAATCCTTCCTTATAAATGATCCCAACTTGGTTTCAATTGTGTCTCTACATGGCATATCAAATTCTAAAACCTTTGAACCAAAGATTCATCTTGTGTACTGGTTTTCTCCAACATGACTAAATGCATGTTGGTCTGCTTCAATTTGTCTAAGTGTACCTAGGACATTTCATGGACCTCTCGATTCTTTTGTTCCATATTCACCATCATGGCTTTCATCCTTGTCTTCCATGACTCTTATTTTTCACCATCCATGCTACAACAAAGGCATGTTTGAATAATCTACCCAAGTCTTCAAGAATCAATTTTACCTTTTTTATTTCCAAGTCCATAACACCAAGCACTTGTTCCAAGAATCCTTCCTTCACCGAAATTTCTACTACAAATTTTCCACTGTTGCACTTTGGTGTAACTACATTTCAAGATAACCCAAAGTAAAGTCTTCCATTTAAAGCTCCACTTGGTCTGAGTAGTCCTAAAAAAAAAAAGACTTGCCAATTCTATGTTTAATGATCCATCCAAGTTTCCTACTACACCAAGGCACAAATATGCTATAGTTTAACACACTATCTTCAATAACCCTTATGCCCACTTGTTGAGCTAGTCACAAAACCTTATATTCCACCCATTCCTATCAACATGCGGTGAAGAGTGATTGAATTTTCTCTACCTTTCCTTCAAAAATGGGGTGAAGAGTAAGCTCTGATACCACCTTTCCTTTAGAAACAGGGTGAAGAGTATGCTCAAATACCACCTTTCCTATAGAAACAAGGTGAAGAGTAAGATTTGATATCACCTATCATGGACCTATAATCCGGCCCAAAACATTTCACTTTTGGCACATTATGTCATGCGACATTGCCTTGCCTCAGCTGCAGGGGTGTGGCCAAGTTGCACATACTACAATTAGGCTATGCCTCTTCACTTAAGATTTGCCCATAAGTACGCCTTAAGCTATAGCTTGTTATATATAAAACCAAGTTCTTCTAACAAAATTCACATGTCTAACTGTGGTCTTAAATAATTTGAGTGTTACTTTAACATTTATCCAATATTCATCAATACTTAGCCATCCTTAGTAATCCAAGGAACAACAACATCCAATAACCATAAAGAGACCACAACACTGAGTTATGGGTAAAACCTAGTGCATATGCCTTAACTTTATTAATATGAAGAATGTTACAAAGATACTACAAGGGAATGTGTCCAACTGTCTACAGCTCTTTTACAAAAACACATATCCAAGGAAATACTACATATTGTCAAAAAGACATGCACAATCCAACCCCTAAAGCATCTATGGAAATAACTCCTATATTCCCTTTCTTCAGATACAATAATATTAGTCTTTCTCTACCATGCCCCAGACACTTTCCAAGTACTCTAAGTCTTTCATGCAGACTTCCTAGGACTCAACCAATGTCCAAGTAGTCCACTATGCCAACCCTAGTCTTAGCGCAATCAGAGAACTTCTTGTTCACCCTTTTATGGGTGACCAAAGTTTATTTGAATGACTTTGCACAATGGAGACATCATTTTTATATAGTGGATGATGCCTTGTTGCACTCTTATAAGGATCCTTGCAATCTAATCCACATCTAAAGTGGACCTAATGTGTAATCCACTGATCCGGCTTATTTTCGGCACAAAATGAGATTGGAGATATAATAAAGAAATGCACAGAGATATCGCAGATATTCAATAACATAACATAAATATATCAGAGATGCAACCATAAACACAGAGATACAGTAATACATGATTTCTATTAATGAAAGAAATGTACAGAGACTGTAAAAATACAGAGTGAAAGACTCGCCAGAATGGTGGCAACTTATCTCTGACAAGAGATGTGACGGCTACTCGCATTCGCAAGAAGATGATTACAATGAGGCTCTGAAGGCATTTTTTACAATAAAAAGGATTGCCAAAAACCCTAGACATCCAAAAACCTAACCCTAGGAGATGAAGCGCCAAAAGTCATGTGGGCCCCGTTTGGGTAAGTTAGTACATCAACTTCTCGTGGTCGTAACTTTTGCATACGATCTTTGTTTTAGGCAAATGGTAGCTCGTTGGAAAGGTATCATCAAGGAGATTCATTTTGGGGGCTCAATCATGCCTTTGGCTATCATTGAGAACTTCAATATCGAAAAACCTTCATTTAGGCCCTCAAAATGGCCTCGAAAGTTAAAACCTGCTAAAAATAGTAAATTGCCAAAATTATCAAAAAACTGTTTTGAGCCAATCGGAAAAGGTGGGTGGCCACCGATATCCACCTGGATCATCCACCCATTCATTTTCCAAGTCTTTCATCCCTGGGGTCTGCACATCCAATTAACTATGCACTCTTTCCCAAGGTGACTCAATCATACCATGTATCCAATGGTCCAATTATCTTTATTAAATGATGTCCAAGGCACTCATTTCCCTTCCTTGTGTTGCATGTCATGCCAGACATTCATTTTTCCAAATTTCAATGTGCACCCAACTTCCTAGGCACTCTTGCATGTGGACTAATATGTTGGGCCCACAAATCAAGGCATTGATAGCCATGCATGCATGAACCATGGAATGTCCATTGTCTAAATCATTATGTAGTGTCTCTAAGAAAAACCAAAATAACAAGTGTCATCTTGTTTCCATACTTATCCAGGTTGTTTTTCCAAGTTATTCGACACTTAAGCATGCCTTGTCATTGTGTAGACTACCCAAGTCATGTTCATCCATCCTTACAACCTATTGTCGCAACCAACCGAAGCTTTCCAATGATTGTCTTAATGGATAGGTGAAGGCTCCCATTGCTAGCTCCAATGCAAGTGCCTTACAACAACCTTCTTCAACACCATGCCCATTATACAAAAAAGGTACTTGTCTCTATACACGTCTCCATTCTCCCAATCCCATGATTGAATAGATGAGAAAATGTACAATGTGGGAAACCAAGGCTAATGACCTCACACCCTAGAAAAATGACCTCCAAACCAACAAAATCAAGACAAAAAAATGAGTTGAACAAAAAAGGAAAGCTAAATTCTAAAGGAAAATCACAACAAAAAGTAATCACAACACTTGCAACCCACCTTAATAGCGAATGAAATAGAACCAAATATACAAAATCACAAGCTAGTTTACAACATTTTATGCCCCCTCCAACTCAACAACAAGACACCCATACACAACAAGTAGAACCAAACTCAATAGAACCAACAAGAACTAGAGGAATCAATGTAACATACCCAAATCCCCTAAGCTTCATTAGGTTGGTGGGGTGTACAAAATTTTCTCGATATTCCCACTAAGTTACTTTTCTTAAACATGGATCTATCACCGATTATGAGCTTATAGTTCAAATCTTCTCTTGAAGAGCTTTCCATTGACCATCGTTATGCTTGATTCCAAGCCTCAGACTAAAAGTTTGATTTCTTATAGATCTCAAGCATTACTCTCTTGATTATGTCATCATGTCCATGTGGCACCCATGTGGACCTTGTTCCACACGTGTTAGCTGACATGGCTTCTTCTTTAGAAAGTCTAATGGGTAAATATATAAAGGTGTCGATGGGTGAATCGACACAATTGGAGAAGTGTCGATGAAAGAGAATTGATTGATCATTGATGGAAAAGGATTGACCCGAAATCGACGATGACCAATTGAACCAAAATTGTCAATGACCAATCGAATCAAAACCATTGATGACCAATCAACCTGAAATCATCGATGATCACATTTCGTCTGGTCATTCTACCGATGGGAAAATCGTTCAAAGTGTCGATGGTCAAGTTGATAGAGGTGTCGATGGGAGAATCAGTCCAAATAACCAATGAACTATATTCTTAAGGCCCGATGGGAAGAATCGATCTATTGCTAATGAGGCTAGGGTGCAGATCTCGACGATATTGGATGGTTTAGATCCCAAGGGTGAGTCTTCTAAGAAAATCGATGAATAATCAAAACTTAATTTTATAAAGTACCAAAACTGATTTTAACGTTATATAAGACAAAACGTAGAACGTGGAACCATCAATCTGGAATTCGGGTATCTAGATTCACTTTAAAAACTTATAAAAAGGGAATGACAGGATCCGGATGTCAGTTTTAACTTAAATCATAATGGAACCATGTTGAGTGGAGCCTTTAATCCAGATATCCAGGTTCATGGAAATATTTTCTTTCTCCTTAATAAAATCCCAGACTTCGGATAGTTAGATATCCGGAAGTCTACAACCTAGATAACTTCAAAGACTGAGTCTGCTCCTTAATCAGGCTATAATTTGATCATTTAATCCACAATTTCTCAACTTGTGAATCTGATTTTCTTTCACAGGCCAATAAACAAATCAACTATTACACAGTAAGCCTAACACATACAACTTTTCATCCTTTAAATTTGCATATGAACTTACAACGCTAGATTAAAATAATGATGTTTTCCATAAAACAACTTAGCACGCTCTATAACAAAATTCTTGCAAATATCCCTCTGTGACAGGTGAAGAGATAATTCTTGTTTGCAGGGAAAATCTATTTAAGATTGATTCACAACCTCCCTTCCCTAGCATGCTATACATACAACAGCACCCAATGCTACATTTTTGATTGAGGAAAACATCATTATGAACAGATATGCAGAACATAGATCCAATCAACTCCATTAGTTAGTAAAGCATTTTTTTGTTATGCATTCCATGCAATTATAGAGAGTTTGACTTTAATTTAGAGGATGTCTGCAACATGATTTCAAGAGGAAAATAACCATAAGTAAATGACTATACATACAGGAAACTTGGAATATACATCCATTCCATTGCTCATATATTTATACACAAAAATCTTACAAATTGAACATACATACGAATAATATACAAAGTATAAATAAGAACTTATATGTTTATAGGTTGTTATCCAAACCAACTGACTACGGGTGAACGATTTTCCATCCAACCATAGGCTCTGTTGCATTGATGTATTTATACAATAGGCCACCCCATGCCAGGCCATGATACCACTAGGGAAACTTAGTTTCTCAAGGGATTTAATGGGTGTGAAGGCCACTCTCCTTCACATGCATTTAAATGATAGAAATCCCTTTCTACCTACCAAGCCCAACACCTCCATGAATTTTCACAGATGCCTTCCTAGTTGGTCACCTTTGCACAAGGGAGTCCCTTCTTTGCCTATGCAATCCCTCAATGACCTCTCCTCTCAATGTCGATTTCCTTTCTCAACCAACATCAAAATTCAAAACCCTCTTTGCTCGGTCGAGATTAGGGTTTTTTTCTCGATTTCAGCAGTCCAATTCAAGCTTTAGCAAGTCTACTCGCTAGTATTATTGACCCCACTCATGTTTGGCATCCACTGGCATGATTTTTGGCAACCAAATCAATTCTTTATTTCCTGTAGAATTTCAGTAGTGATTCTACTCACAATTTTTTTCTCTTTTCTCTCTCTACTCGTGGGTGCTTCCATGACTCTTCCAAACTATCTCCTAGCACCTCCTATGTGTTCTTCCACTTCCCCTAGGGGTTCTCTTTCTTGTCACATAGGCACTTGTGGGTCAAACATGGAAAATGAGGTGGGTACGTGCAATACCATTGGTTGACATTTTTCAGTTGTACAATCCATCTCTCCATACCTCCATTATCTTGGGTGGTTCACTGCTCAACTACCAGACCCCCTTCATTAACTGATTTTTGGGAAATGGGAAGAGAGGGAAAAGATTTAAATTTTCAAATATGAAATTTGGCAATTTTGGCAATATGACTCTTAACGAGGGTTAACTACTTGGCAGGCAAGGTAATCCCTTAACCCCCTCACCAGTTTATGTTCATGGTATCATGGCCAGTACCAATGCTCCACCCTTCAGTCAATTGTTCGATGAGTTTTTCATGAATTAAAAAAAGTACAATTACATTGTTTGCAATTGTCCTTCCTAATCTTACAGTGGACAAATATCTTTGTTGCGACTCTCGACGACACTAAGACATAATTATAATTACAAACTAGGGGAAAACAGGGTGTTACAATCAGTCAAGTAGAAACCTATCCTTCTTAATATATTAAGCAATAGACCTACAATTGTTTCCAACCACCCATGATATGAAGAAGTGAATAAAACATTAACAAACATAGTTAACACTCGCCACCACCCACACGTCATGCATTCATACATAGTGAATGCAACCTAGGGCTGCCACTTCATCAAGATTTTCCATATCTCAACTATATTTTGCAGCTTAATACTCTTGCAGCTTAAGATTTTCTAGCATTGCTCCTCCTAGGAAAATGACCCTCACCCTAAGAAAAACAACACAACAATGAGTCCAACAAGTAAAACAAGCAAAATGCATATGTAAACAATCTTAACAACAAATGAAATAGAAGAACAAGACACCAAACACAACAATGATAGTCACATAAGTGATAGTCAGTAGGTGAGAGAATACACAAGCTTGTTTATAGCAACAGTTGCCCTCGTCAAGCTCCAAGCTCCAGTACAAAACACCACATAACAAAGTTCCAAGAAACAACAATAAACAAACAAAGCAATCAATGAGAAAGATATGACTTCACGAGAAACTAAGCAACAAATGTGCATTTACCACCAACCACCTACCATACAAACTATTCAATGCTACATTAACCAATGCACCTAAACATCACCTTAAAGTATCATGACACCAACATCTTCAACTCCAAACTATATAAAAACCTTAACCAACCAACCATTTTTTAATAAACCATACTAATTTACCATCCTACAAAGATGTTATAAGTCCCAAAGGGACATAAAGACAAAAAAACATTGGAATATAAAACAAACCCAAATTATGTACAACTTACTTTGAAGTGGGTACTGGACATGTAAAACAAAAACTTTGGAATATAAAGCAAAACCCAATCATTTACAACTTACCTTACAATGAGTATGGACATGTAATTATGAAAGGGATGGAATTTTTTTTTGGAGTTGAAGGCCTCAAGGCTCACATAAATATATATTTAAAAGTTGAATGTTATATCATATCATTGATGATAATATGACTTTCGTCATGCTTATTATTTCACTATTTTGGTGAAATTTTGATATTTCTACCAACTTTTGTAGCCCTTTTCAACGTTGTGGACTTTTCAAATCTCTCTCTCGTGCTTCTATTTATCTCTCATATTCACTCAATGTCATGAGTGGCTATGGAACAAACACTTCCATTTTATATGCCACAACTTCTTTTACAATATCAAAATTAAATAAGGCACAACTGCACTATTGCCTCCTTGCTGCATACAAAAAGCACCCCCCAAGCCTGCCTCTTGTAGGTCTCATTCTTCCTCACCACAACTGTCATATAAACTATTCAACAATAGATCCATTTCCCTTTTACTTAGCTCTTCACTTGGATGATCCGCTTTGAAACTCTGTTTGGATGGATTGCATACTTGGCTCATGCCCTTATTTTATACTTGTCGAAGCATCTAACTGAATCCATAACTCACGGCCACTCACATACCCTCCAATGTCTAAGTGGACCCAAACCAACAACTTGGTCGCAATCTTTTTCATAGTTCGTTCCCTTGGTCGCAACTCTACCCGACATGCCTTGTCTAGCCTAGAGGTTGTTACCTTTGTTTGTCGTTCTTTTGCCTTCGCAATTGCAACCCATATGAATTAGTGCACTCTCTTTCTACTAAGGCCATCTAAGGATAGTGTTGACATACATGTGACTCGTTGGTTTGCATTCGTTGTGTGCTTTTCTGACCTACCAAAGTGGTCGTGCAGGGATGTCTGACGCCTACTACAAGACATGGACATTACATTTCCACTCTATCAAAAATAAAATTTCTATATTAATTCAAGATCATAATACAAATAAAAAAATTATTGTTATTTCTTAAATGGTGTGTTATACCTATATAAGATTTTATTTTTAAATTTATTATTAAATGGTGTGTGTTATACCCCTATAGGATTCAATCGATGCCATAAGTTATTAGTTGGCAATTTTGGACTATAGTTCATACCAATTTAAGTCTACCATATACAAAACAAATGGAAATCCAACAATCAACTAAATAAATTAAATTTCATTTTTATACAGAGATAACTCATCAAACCAAATATATAAAAGCCTCAAATTTACAATACATAAAAGTCTCAATTTGTTTAGAGGTGAATTTAATCAAGAAATCCATATATAATCTCGGTTTCACATTAGAAACTATGTATATCATACTCATATGTTCCTAATCATCAAGAAATCCATATATAATCTTGGTTTCACATTACAAGCTATGTCTATTGTACCTCATATGTTCCTAATGTTCACATTAAAGCCCACATTTATATGACAAATGTTCCATAGTTTTCACATTACATATCACATTTTATACCATAGCTATGCTACAAATAAGAAATACGCTAGTTTACACTATACCATAGTTATGTGTCATAGTTTTGAGAAATACATTATAAGCTATAGTTTACACTCTTAAACATAGTCAATCCCAAGGGATTCAACCTAACATTGAGTTAGGTCACAAATTATAAAATGAATTTCATAACATAGTCAATCCAAGAGATTCAACCCATGAACTATGATTCACAACAATCCAAAGGATTCGATTTGTAGTTTGCAACTATAAATTAAAATAACAATTCATAATTTCATTGAATTCATAAACCAAATAGAATATAGAAGCCATTGTTTACAAGAATCCAAGGATTTTGTTGATATATATTACAACTATAGTTCGAGAATTATAATGGCTTTCTAACAAATTACAACTATATTTTGCAACTTAACACTCTTGCAATTTAAGATTTTCTAGCATTGATCTTCTTAGGCAAATGACCAACAATGTTAAGGTCCTAACCTGCACATAGGTAGATCAATGTATTCATATGTAATAAAGGTCAATATTAATAAGGCCTTTCAATAAAATAGAATAAGGCAGATGTAAGAAGACCTAATAGAAGCTTTCGCTTCTAGAAGGATCTTCCTCTAGATGCTTCTCTTAATAGACATATTTAGTATAAATAAGGGTCAAGGGTATGAAAACCCTAGCTTAGAGATTATTGTAACAGAGTGCTTCTCGATTGGAGGTTGCCCCCTCGAAGAGGCCTGTGAACATTGCTTTCTGAATCAAAGTGTTATTTCTATTGCTATTCTTATATCATTTATGTGTTATTGTGAAGATTATGCTAGATATTTTACTGTTATTCTGCCATTTCTAGCATTTTATTTCTGTTCTGCATATTTTATATATCTGGTATCTTGCAAGTGGTATCAGAGCACTTTCCTTGGCAGAAATTGTGGGTATTTTTTTTTTTCAGGGTAGAGACGTATTTCGGTGTCTTTAAGCCACAGAGATCTGTCGTTATGCGCATAAACCCGCGGTTGAGGGATTCATACATGCAGGAAATACAAGTGGTTCTTAAGCGCACATCTGTTGGCCACCCTTGTAACCCCTGTTGGTACCCCTTCGAGTGGTAGCGCATCAGACAACACCTGTGTGCGGATTGGCCTAGATTTCCTGAAGCCCTCTTTAGATAAATCTATCG
>JASDQU010100120.1:315402-331523 GCA_032191745.1 Picea mariana
CATATGTGAAACTTATGATCTTGGAGGAAATCTGCAGTCAGCTAGAGAAGAGTTATCAGTGCAGTTGCTGCCATCCAGGTTGTGGATCTTTCAGACAAGGGTTAGACGAAGAGGATCTGACGAAGCTGTCGCATTCGCATCTACGATTGTAAGTACTGTTGTCGTTATTCTCATTAATATGACACGCTTGGCCTGTTTCTTTCTAGTTTGTGTCTGATGCTACATGAACTTATCATCCAGTGATAGATCTGTTTTCAAGCTAATGTCAATAGAGTAGGAAGTGGTCGTATCTTGATTTGTCCACAGACATCAACGAGAAGCAAAGGATTGGAGCGCAACTCGGAGCGTGTAGGGACAAACGTCGGTTAAAAGGTACTTCTGTTACTCTTCCTTCTCATTCATTAGGCTTAGATAGATTCGAAAGAGATTTAGTGTCCATGATAAGCACTTTTCTGTCTAGGGTTAAGGTCAAACCTTAGAGGTCGATCTACTTGTCCGCAGGCAGATTTTCCTACAACAGTCTCTACTGGAAACTTGTGAGAAATATCAATTTTAGAGTAAGGAGGGTCATTATCTCCTCCTCCTCAATTTGAGAATGTGACACGTGGCCAGATCACAGGTTGCTATGTGGCACCCCAGATTTGGTCAATGTTGGCTGGGTAAAAATTTGTTTTCCACCTCCGACGGGGTCAAACCCGTGACCTTCGGGCACATCAATACCTTACCACCATGCGCTAACCAACTCACCACGTGTGTTCCTTAGTTTTAAATACGACATATTTTTGTTTTAAAGTGCAGTGGTGTGTGGTTTATGGGATAATCCCTGGTCGATGAGGGATAGCACATGGCCACATGGTGCTCCACGCGACCAAGGGCCTGTTGAAAAGGGGGCTAGAGTGCATTTGTTTCCCAATGTGGGTTTTCCACCTTATTATTTGGGTTTTTTAATATTTTATGCTGATTTTTATGGTTTTTTGGCCATATCTTGGTGGATATTGGCCCAAATTGAGTGTTACAAGAGGTGGATTGTTGGGATTTGAGCCCTCTACCTCATGGATATATAAACCAAGCTATTGTTGATTTTTAAACAACAATCAAGCATATTGGAGCAAATTGAAGAAGAATTTGTGAAGGGCAAGTTGTCTTATGCAATGAAGCTAAAAGAGTAGCTGAGATTTGGAGGCAATTTCTGGGAGTTCTACTCCACCTTTTTCGGTATCGTATGTTGCATCGGGTTCCTGAGACAGAGTAGAATACAAATAAGTCATTCAGAGACCTAAATGATGTAATTTTGATGTAGATTTTAAGCATTGAATTTTAATAGAGAAGCCTCCCCCACTGAAGACAAAGGCCCAGAGACATAGGCAAATTTGTCGAACTCTGTTATCAACTTTTGGCATTCTATTTTGTTGATGGTTTTCTTATTTGTGTTATTTTCTATTTCTCTTCATTATTTAAGTTTTTAACACTTATATATTCACATGCATTTTCAGAAAAGGTATTGATAAAATCAAAGTCAGAGTGTAAATTGTTAAGCATCGATTTCAGATCACCAACCCCTGAAGCATCTATGGATATAACTCCTATAGTCCCTTGATTCACATAAAATAATCTTAGTCTATCTCTACCATGCCTTAGACACTTTCCAAGTAGTCTAAGTCTTTCATGCAGACTTCCTAGGACTCAACCAATGTCCAAGTATCCCATTATGCCAACCCTAGTCTTAGCACAATCGTAGAACTTCTTTTTCAACCTTTTATGGATGACCAAAGTTTCTTTGAATGAATTTGCACAATGGATACATCCTTTTTATATAGTGGATGATGCCTTGTTGTTGCATTCTTATCAGGGTCCTTGCAATCTACTCCACATCTAAAGTGGACCCAATGTGCAATCCACCCATTCGTTTTCCAAGTCTTTCATCCCTCAGGTCTGCACATCCAACTAACTATGCACTCTTTCCCAAGGTGACTCAACCATCCCATGCATCCTATGGTCCAATTGTATTTCTTAAATGATTTTCAAGGCACTCCTTTCCCTTCCTTGTGTTGTATGTCATGCCAGGCATTCATTTTTCCAACTTGCGATGTGCACCCAACTTCCTAGGCACTCCTACATGTGGACTAAGATGTTGGGCCTACAAATCAAGGTATTGATACCCATTCACCCATGAACCATGGAATTTCCATTGTCTAAATCATTGTGTAGTGTCTCTAACAAAAAACATAATAACAAGTGTCATCTTGTTGCCATACTTATCTAGGTTTTTTTTCTAATCTATTTGACACTTAGGCATGCCTTGTCATTATGTAGACTACCCAAGTCATGATCATCCATCCTTACAACCTATTTTCGCAATCAACTGAAGCTTTCCAATGATTGTCTTAATGGATAGGTGGAGGCTCCCATTGCTAGCTCCAACGCAAGGGCCTTACAACAACCTTCTTCAACACCATGCCCATTATAAAACAAATGTACGTGTCTCCATTCTCCCAATCCCATGACTGAATAGATGAGAAAATGTACAATGTGGGAAACCAAGGCCGATGACCTCACACCCTAGGCAAATGACCACCAAACCAACAAAATACAAAAAAAAAAAAAATGAGTTGAACAAAACAAAAAAGCTAAATTCTAAAGGAAAATCACAACAAAAAGTGAACACAACACTTGCAACCCACCTTAACAACGAACGAAATAGAACCAGATATACAAAATCACAAGCTAGTTTACAAAATTTTCCTTCCCCTCCAACTCCACAACAAGACACCCATACACAACAAGTAGAACCAAACTCAATAGAACAAACAAGAACTAGAGGAATCATTGTAACATACTCAACTCCCCTAAGCTTCATTAGGTTGGTGGGGTGTACAAAAATTTTCTCAATATTCCCACTATATTGCTTTTCTTAGACATAGCTTTAACACGGATTATGAGCTTATAGGTCAAATATTCTCTTAAAGAGCTTTCCATTGACCATCGTTATGCTAGATTCCAAGCCTCAAATGAAACGTTATGATCTCTTATAGATATAAAGCATTACTCTCTCTATTATGTAATCATGTCCATGTGGCACCCATGTGGACCTTGTTCCACACATGTTAGATGACATGGCTTCTTCCTTAGAAAGGCTAATGGGTAAATCTAAAAAGGTGTCGATCATCGATGGAAAGGGATTGGCCCGAAATTGACGATGACCAATTGAACCAAAATTGTCGATGACTAATCAACCCAAAATCATCGATGACCAATCAACATGAAATCGTCGATGATCACATTTCGTTCAGTCATTCTACCGATGGGAAAATCGTTCAAAGCGTCGATGGACAAGTTGATAGAGGTGTCGATGGGATAATCAATCCAAATCACCAATGAACTATATTCTTAAGGCCCAATGGGAAGAATCGGTCAATCGCTAATGAGGCTAGGGTGTAGATCTTGAGGATATTGGATGGTTTAGATCCCAAGGGTTTTTCTTCTAAGAACTGTTACACCTCAAAATTACTCACTTTGATAGTGTCGCAAGTGTCGTCATTACGAGTGTTGTAAGTATCTCATCTTGTCCACAAGTGTCGCATCTTGACTACAAGTTTTGCAAGTGTCACAAACATCATACTTCCATCTTGCCTATGTCGTGCCTCTAACGACATCACAAAGACACTTAAGACACCCCAAAGACTAGTTTTGAAGAAGAGAAACCAGTTGACAAGGAGTAAAAACCTTTTGCCACTAAAAGAACCACTAAAAAATGGATTTTGGAGAGGAACACTCCCCTACCCACTGTTAGGGAGTGTTGGCGCTCCCTGAGCCTCTTTGGTGGGGTGTTTGAGCACCCTATGCACCCTTTTGGGGGAGTGCTACCCTTTTCTGAGCAAATTTTAGGTTTTTTGATGCAAATCAAGGAAGAATCCCTCAATTCCTGAAGGTGGTTGGATTCAAATAGATGGTTAAGGCATGATATTAGGGAAGATCCTCAACTGAAGGAGATGAATCCTCAACTTATCCCAAATATCTCTCAAGTGGTTGGGCCTCTCCAAGGTTATATAAGGAGGCATTCTCATGGTGAAAGGTACAATGGAGATTGGGAATTACATCAAACTTATGATCTCATTAGTGAGATTCCATCAAAGCAATCAGTGGAGATTACTTGAGCAAAGGGGTTGGACAAGGAGAACTAGAAGAAGTTGTTGCACCTTCATTCAAAGGATTGTAAGTACTTTTACTTGTTCTCATTAATATAATCAATGCTTGGCCTGTTTCTTTCAAACTTGTGCTTGTTCCATATGAGTTTGTCTGCAATAGATGGATCTATGATTGAGCTAATCTTAGTAGAGTAGGAAGTCTTTTATACCTTTGTTTGTCCTACAGGATCTATCAAGGAGATCAATATCGAATCTCAGCCAGGACTTTGCAAGGACAAACGTTGTTGATAAGGTACATATCTTTCTCCTTCTCTTTCATTCATTAGCTTGATTAGATCTAAAAGGAAGTCAGTGTCCATGTTAAGCACTTTTTTTTCTTGGCCTTAGGAGTCTAGAGACCAAGAGGGAATCCACTTGTTCGCAGGGGGATTCACCTTCAACAGAAATTAGCGACTCCACTGGGGAGGAAGCTCTGTTTTTGTTTCCATTCCCAAATCTTGTTTTGACCCTTTACCCACTGATTTGATCTTCTCCACATTGTCTTTTTTATTCTTAGATTTGTTTGATTTCCTCATTATGTCATGAAGATCACCCTGATTGACTGAATTTCCTTGATATTTTTAGTTTTTAGGCTTTTTTCTGAGTTTTTGGAGCAGAGCGCTCCCCTCCTATTGTTTTCAGAGTGCTAGCACTCCCCTGTAGCCTTACACAGAGCGTTGGAACGCTCTGGTGCCCCTTACACCAGAGTGCTACCCCATTTTTGTGAGAAATTCTCCAGAATTTTCATCTTTTGAAGCTATTTCTTGGTTTTGGCTTTTGCTCAGGGTCCCATACTCTCAGTCCATCTTGATATTGGCTTTCAAACACCCTTATTTCTAAGGATTTATCCTCTTTTGTTTGGATTTTTTTACATTTGTCCTTACTTTGCAATGACTCTTTGTCCTTCACAATTTGGAGTCAATTTGTCGTTTTCTTCTCGTTTATCTGAATGAGTGAAAACTTTGTAAGGAGTTTCAAGGGTCTTTTGTACTTTTCTTTTTGATATTTGAGTCATTTTGTCCAAGTTATTTCTCCTTCCTTTTGAGTTTTTGGCTTCCTGTTTCTTGTTTTATCACAAGGGTGTCTTTTGGTTTATGCGAAGTTTGCTTCCAGATTGCTTAAATCTCACAACTCTTGAAGTCTGATTAGCATAAGAAGCTTTATATCTACTGGTTATCAGTCACATACAAACATTTTAACATTGCATTGGATTCCTTATTGAGGGATATTGCATGAGATCATTTCATCTTAGTGTTTGAAAGTGAAAGGAAAATCCTTCTCCTTCCCTTAATTAGACATTCATTGAAAGAAAATATTGCTTATCATTTCTTATGCATGTTTTGGGAATTGAGCCATAATATCATCAGTCTTCACTCTCATACACAAACTAAAATTTATCAGACTACCTACATTAGTTTAAGGTGTAGGGATTTGGAATAGGTTGAAAGGATAACTTTCCGAAGCTATCAAACAAACTTAGCATCTTGGGATAGGGATAGCAAATCTAATTGTCGTATAGGCTTTCTGGATCCCCCTCTCACATAGGGGTTACGCACGAGGTCGCATTTAGGTGAGTTACGGAGATTATCCCTCGGAGGTTCAACTGTTTATAGAGATCGGATCATATATTGGGGGTCACTTGAGGGTATACCCACAATTATGTGTGGGAGCCTCTCGAGTTGATTTCGGACTTGTTATCCTGCCCATACGTTCAGATCGGACTATCGACTATACTAGCCCAGGAGCTGACTGCGAATTGGTGACCTTAGTAGCCATAATCTTTAGGGTCTCACACAAGGTGATGGTGAAGGGAAGTCTCACTGTACTTGGAACAGACGTTGGTCAAACTCACTCTGGCTCCTTGGAGGGTAAATCCACAATTACTACGTGGAAGCTTGCACCAAGACGTAAGTCCGTTAAGCAGGTCGCCAACATAACTGAACCACGTGCTCTACCCCGGCCTCTTCCTACTTTGATCTCGCTACGTTGGATTTCATCACCAACTAGTGGTTTCATTGTGGGAAGATTTTGTTTGATTGTTTGCTTCTCAGATTCATAGCATGTGTTGGTTGTGTTACTTAGTGGACCTTAGGTCGAGTCAGTGCTAATGGAATCAAATCTTGAGAGTACCAATGGAGGGACCCCTTGTCCTAGGGAACCTTATACCTTTCCTTCGTTTGGAAATTTTGGTCTTCTGTACATTGCCACATTGAGTCTTCTGGGACTCACCATCAGATTACCAGTTTGGTTGTTCCCCACTCCGGTGATCCCGAATCCTCCTAATGTTTCAACTTCACCTAATACTTTAGATGTCAGCACACCACCCACACATCAACCTCATGTCGACTTTTTGCCTTCTTCACCCATTAAGTCTCCTTCCCTTTCTCCTTCTTCACCTAGTGAAAGCTCTAAAGCAAGTAGCCAGGTTGATCATAAGAAGAAGAAACAGAAAGAGAAGAAGAAGAAGAACCCGAAAAGAACCAAGGCTCCAACAACATCAGATGTTGAATCCCAGCAACCAACTACTGTTAATAGTACTGGGAGTGTTGATGAGGTCAACAAGATTAAAATAAAGAATTTGAAACCCAAATTCCCTTGCAGTCTTTGTAAGGATGACCACTTTCTAAGGGATTTCCCTAGTATTCCCAAGGTCTTAGAAATGTGTTCCTCCATGTCATCGGCCTCTGTTGGTCATGCCGATGATACCCTATCAACTAGTGACATTAAGGTTGGTAAGAAGAAGACAACTGTCAAATTCCCTTGTATGTTATGCAAAGGTGATCATTATTCTCACCTTTGTCCTCGCATGGATGAGGCTTCTTCTCTTTTGGAAAAAATTCAACTTCCAAAAGGTTATCATAATATTTCCCCCAACCCATCGTTTGTTGATGGACTGGTCAATCCGGTTCAGTCCCCGGTCAGTCCGGTTGATCAGGTGGTCAATCTAGTTTCCTCCTCGATTGAACCACAAACCCAAGTAGCTTATCCAATTCCGTCATTGATCAGCCCTACTCTTCATCAAAAGAGTGTAACCCAAGTAGTTGATATGTTTTCATCCTTGGTCGACCCCACTCTCCCATTAGAGAGTGACACCAAAGCGGTTGATCCATTTCCACCCATCGACCCCATTCTCCCCTTGGAGAATGAAACCCAAGTGGTCGATCTGGTTCTATCATCGGTCGATCCCACTCCTCCTTTGACGAGTGCCAAAGTGGTTGATCTAGTCCCTTCCTCGGTCAGTCCCACCCTTCCTCTGAAGATTGCCTGTGTGGCTGATCCAATCCCATCATCGGTCGATCCTACTCTCCCTCTAGAGAATAAACCCAATATTGCCCACGTTTTTCTCGTTGATATAGAATCTACCGTGCTGGGGGGCATTCCTCATTCTCCCGCGAAACCCCCTCCAAGCAATGAGGCCATCATTTTTTATTGGGGAGTGCTAACTGGACCTCATCTTCCCTCTCACATTCCTTTCCAGATTATAGTACAGGTTTGTGGTCGGGACGTTCCTCAAACACTGATAGATGAAGGTGCATCTGTTAGTATTTTTTCCTCTGTTGGTTGGCACACTTTGGGTTGCCCTCAGTTTGCGCCGGTTACACAAAATGTGTTAGCTTTTAACAGAATAACTAGTCAACCTTTAGGGACCCTTCCTCAGTTTCTCATAACTTTGGGAGGAAAAACTGTCTTTATTGATGTCATGGTAGTCCGAGACGCCTTGGATTTTGCTTTAGTCCTTGAGTGGGATTATGTCTATGCCATGAGAGCGATTTTATCCACTCTTTTTCGTGTGATATATTTCCCTCATGATGGAAGAATGGTGACTATTAATCAACTTTCATTCATTGGTCCTGACTGGATTACCTCCCTAAACGGTTCTTACATGCAGACAGTATCACCCCCGTCACATGTCAATTATGTGGCGTTGTCTCCCATGACTTTGACTCCCGATGATTTGGATCCGGTAGTTGACATGGTGATATCTTCGGTAGGGCTATTGGAGCCTAATATCCTTAACCCTGTCACAGCCCTCGACATGTGTTCCTTCCAGAGTGATTTTCTTCCATCCAGTGAAGATCTCATGGAAGCCATGACCAAGTTTTGTCCCTTGACATGGTGTTCTTCCATAGCGTTATTCTCTTGGAAGCCATGATCAAGAAGAGTCCACGAGCACAGTTTCTCTTCTCTGTAGCAAGCTCACTAAAAAATGAAACAGAGTTCATGAGCATAGTTTCTCTTCTCTGTGGAAAGCTCATTAAAAAATTGAAACAGAAGCTTTGAGCATAGTTTTCCTCTCTGTAGCAAGCTCGTTAAAAAATGAAACAGAAATCTGGGGATTGAACCTGGAGCATAGTTCTTTTTCCTGTGTCAGGCTCGTTAAAAAATTAAACAGTCACCTCTCTTGAACCTTCATTTCATCCACCCTTATCATTTTTCTCCATCTAATAGAGAAATTGGTGACAACCTCAAAGTCGGTGAATGAATTGAAGCTTGGAGGGCATGTCTCCAGTCTTTGATGATCATTCTGGAGTTAATCCCCTAGCTTTCAAGATGGGGGCATACCGAGCTTAGTCTTTATTCTTTCTCGTGCTCGTAAATACATGAGAATGCAACCGGGTAAACTTTTATCTCTTTTTCGAACCTACATGGATAAACAGAAAAGGAACCCCCTGGAGTCGTCTTTGAGCTCTTTTCAGACTCTGTAAACATGGAAATATTGCCGAGTGATCTTTTTTCCTTTCCCACTCGTTAAAAGGTTTGAAAGGGTGTCTTTCGAGTGATAATTTATCTCTTTTTTGGCCTCGCGAGACTAACATTACGAAAAAGGACAACATTGGAGTCGCCTTAAGTTGTTTTCAGACTCTCTAAATATGTAAAACCACTGAGTTTACCTTCTTTGGACTTGTTAAACAATCATACATTGAAGGGCCCATACGGGACCAAACCCTTACTGCTTCTAGTTCGCTAAACAAAGGAAGAGGGACTTACCAAAGGTGAGTCATATCGAGCATGTGTTACCCTCCTCGAGCTTGTTAAATTAAAAAGAGGTACTCATCTATCTGGATGGGGGGGAAATTGAAAGAAGCAAGCCAAGCAGTTTTTGAGAACACTACCAGTAACTCTTACAGTCACCCTTGAACAAGACACTTTGTCTTTGCATGCATTTTAATCCGTTGAACCTATGCATTGAGCCAATCCTCTGAGTTTCTTTTACTCCTTTGGGTCACTTGACGAAAGTCACAACATCCACTGCATTATCGTGTTTTGGTCCATGTCAAGTTTCTGCTGTTGTGCCTCAGTGTTCAAGGGAAGTATCTGCCTCGAGAGTCAGTCATCACAAATATCTTATTTCAATATCCGTGTCAGTCCATGTTCGTTTGATCTACCAATTACATCTCTATGTATGTTTTGTGTCGTTGATGGGGGATACATCAAGGCCCTCCTTTGACGAGTCTATTCATGTCGACTTCAACACATTCTCCAGGGACTCAGACTTAGAAACCAGTTAGTACCTTGGGACCTGCATCCCTCAATGGCAGGCCTCCTCGTGTCTGACATTGGGTTTACATCATTGACCTCTGATCGGATGATTCCACGGATGTTCGACTTCAAATCATCTATTCACATTCGTCGGAATGTAATAGAGTACCTTGGGAATCATTGACATCAATGGTGATTTCCCTCATGCTTGTTAACGGTTTACATCATTGATCGGTAATCAAGTGGTTCCTGCCATGTTCGACATCAAGACATCTATTCACATGGTTAGATTCGTACTACATCAGGATCGGTAAGAAGACCCTGGGTTGATTCATCACTCTTATATGTACTTTTCCTAGGTTGCGAAAGAGTTCTCTTGAACTATGACACATATACTGTTACATAGATCCACTTTGTATTGGTCGTGGCTATGTCTTGTCATTTCGTAGATCCACTGTGTATTCTTCATGACTACGATCAGTTCAGGTCATGGGAATATAGATCCACATTGTATCTGCAGTGGCTATACCATTTTGTCAATATAATTATGGATCCGCGGTGTATTTTATGGCGGCCATACCTAAAAAGTCTTTATCACTCAAGCATAGGTATGCCTACCTTGGTTTTGAAACATGTCATAATATTTGTTTGATGGTTGTGTACATCTTTTTTCGGTTTCTCTGCGTCCATACCCTTGCTCGAAAAATTCTACAAAGTACTTCATTCATCATCATCTTCTAACTTCATACTTTGGGGGGCAATCTGTTACACCTCAAAATTACTCACTTCGATAGTGTCGCAAGTGTCGTCATTACGAGTGTTATAAGTGTCACATCTTGACTACAAGTTTTGCAAGTATCACAAACATCATACTGCCATCTTGCCTATGTCGTGCCTCTAACGACATCAAAAAGACACTTAAGACACCCCAAAGACTAGTTTTGAAGAAGAGAAACCAGTGAACAAAGAGTACAAACCTTTTTCCACTGAAAGAACCACTAAAAAATGGATTTTGGAGAGGAGCACTCCCCTACCCACTGTCAGGGAGTGTTGGTGCTCCTTGAGCCTCTTTGGGGGAGTGTTTGAGCACCCTGTGCACCCTTTTGGGGGAGCGCTACCCTTTTCTGAGAAAATTTTGGGTTTGTTGAGGTAAATCAGGGAAGAATCCCTTAATTCCTGAAGGTGGTTGGATTCAAATAGATGGTCAAGGCATGATCTTAGGGAATATCCTCAACTGAAGGAGAGAAATCCTCAACTTATCCCAAATATCTCTCAAGTGGTTGGGCCTCTCCAAGGTTATATAAGGAGGCCTTCTCATGGTGAAAGGTATAATGGAGATTGGGAATTACATCAAACTTATGATCTCATGAGTGAGATGCCATCAAAGCAATCAGTGGAGATTACTTGAGCAAAGGGGCTGGACAAGGAGAACTGGAAGAAGTTGTTGCACCTTCATTCAAAGGATTGTAAGTACTTTTACTTGTTCTCATTAATATAATCAATGCTTGGCATGTTTCTTTCAAACTTGTGCTTGTTCCATATGAGTTTGTCTGCAGTAGATGGATCTATGATTAAGCTAATCTCAATAGAGTAGGAAGTCTTTTGTACCTTTGTTTGTCCTACAGGATCTATCAGGGAGCTCAAGATCGAAGCTCAGCCAGTACTTTGCAAGGACAAATGTCGTTGATAAGGTACATATCTTTCTCCTCCTCTTTCATTTATTAGCTTGATTAGATCTAAAAGGAAGTCAGTGTCCATGTTAAGCACTTTTCTGTCTTGGGCTTATTAGTCTAGAGACCAAGAGGGAATCCACTTGTCCACAGGGGGATTCACTTTCAACAAGAACACCGATGAACAATCAAAACTTAATTTTATAAAGCACTTGATCATATTTTAACGTTATTTAAGACATAACCTAGAACATGGAACCATCAATCTGGAATTCAGGTATCTAGATTCACTTTAAAAACTTATAAAAAGGGAACGATAGGATCTGAATGTCAGTTTTAACTTAAATCATAATGGAACCATGCTTAGTGGAGCCTTCAATCCAGATATCCAGGTTGATGGAAATATTTTCTTTCTCCTTAATAAAATCCCAGACTCTGGATAATTGGATATCCGGAAGTCTACAACCTAGATAACTTCAAAGGTTGAGTTCGCTCCTAAACCAGACTATAATTTGATCATTTCCTCCACAATTTCTCAACTTGTGAATCTAATTTCCTTTCACATGCCAACAAACAAATCGACTATTACACAGTAATCCCAACGCATACAAATTTTCATCCTTTAAATTTGTGTATGAACTTACAACACTAGATTAAAATAATGATGTTTTCCAAGACCAACTTAGCATGCTCTATAACAAAATTCTTGCAAATATCCCTCTGTGACAAGTGAAAAGATAATTCTCGTTTTCAAGGAAAATATATTTAAGGTTGATTCAAAACCTACCTTCCCCAGCATGCTATACATACAACAAAACTCAATGCTACATTTGTGATTGAGGAAAACATCATTATGAACAGATATGTGGAACATACATCCAATCAACTTCGTTAGTCAGTAAAGCATGCTTTCTTTATGCATTCCATGCAATTCTTAAGAGTTTGACTCTAATTTATAGGATGTCTACAACATTATTTCAAGAGGAAAATAACCATAAGTAAATGACTATACATACAGGAAACTTGGAATATACATCCATTCCATTGCTCATAGATTTCTACACATAGACCATACAATTTCATAAATTGCATAGGCATAGAAATCTTACAAATTGAACATACATACGAATAATATACAAAGTATATATACAAACTTATCTATTTATAGGTTTCTATCCAAACCAACTGACTACGAGTGAGCGATTTTCCACCCAACCATAGGCTCTGTTTCACTAATGTATTTCTACAATAGGCCACCCCCATGCCATGCCATGATACCATTAGGGAAACTTAGTTTCTCAAGGGATTTAATGGGCGTGAAGGCCACTCTCCTTCACATGCATTCAAATGATAGAAATCCCTTTCTACCTACCAAGCCCAACACCTCCATGAATTTTCACAGATGCCTTCCTAGTTGGTCACCTTTGCACAAGGGAGTCCCTTCTTTTCCTACGCAATCCCTCAATGAACTCTCCTCTTAGTGTCGGTTTCCTTTCTCAACCAACTTCAAAATTCACAACCCTCTTTTCCCGGTCGGGTTTAAGGTTTTTTGCCTGATTTCATTAGTCCAATTCAAGCTTTAGCAAGTCTACTCGCTAGTATTATTGACCCCACTCACGTTTGACATCCAATGGCATGATTTTTGGCAACCAAATTAATTCTTTCTTTCCTGTAGAATTTTAATAGTGATTCCACAAGCAATTGTTTTCTCTTTTCTCTATCTACTCGTGGGTGCTTCCATGACTCTTCCAAACTATCTCCTAGCACCTCATATGTGTTCTTCCACTTCCCTCAAGAGTTATCTTGATTGTCACAAAGGTGCTTGTGGGTCAATCATGGAAAATGAGGTGGGTACTTGCAGTACCATTGGCTGACATTTTTCAGTTGTACAAGACATCTCTCCATACATCCATTATCCTGGGTGGTTGATTGCTCAACTACCAGACCCCCTTCATTAACTGATTTTTGGGAAATGGGAAGAGAGGAAAAATATTTAAATTTTCAAATATGAACTTTGGCAATTTTGGCAATATGACTCTTCGGCGAGGGTTAACTACTTGGAAGGCAAGGTAATCCCTTAACCCCGTCACCAGTTTTTGATCATGGTATCATGGCCAATACTCATGCTCCACCCTTCAGTCAATTGTTCGATGAGTTTTTCATTATTAAAAAAAAAATGCATTTACATTGTTTGTAATTGTCCGTTCTAATCTTAAAATGGACAAATTTCTTTGTTGCGACTCTCAACGACACTAAGATATAATTATAATTACAGACTAGGGGAAAACGAGGTGTTACAATCAATCAAGTAGAAACATGTCCTTATGAATATACTATGCAATAGACCTACAATTGTTTCCAACCACCCATTATATGAAGAAGCGAATAAAACATTAACAAACATAGTTAACACTCGCCACCACCCACACTTCATGTATTCATACATAGTGAATGCAACCTAGGACTACCACTACATCAAGATTTTCCATCTCTCAGCTATATTTTGCAAATTAACACTCTTACAGCTTAAGATTTTCTAGCATTGATCCTCCTAGGAAAATGACCATCAACCTAAAAAAACAACACACCAATGAGTCCAACAAGTAAAACAAGCAAAATGCAGATGTAAACAATCTTAACAACAAATGAAATAGAAGAACAAAACACCAAACACAACAATGATAATCACATAAACGATAGTCAATAGGGAAGAGAATCTGCAAGCTAGTTTAGTTTATACCAACAATTACCCTCGTCAAGCTCCAAGCTCCAACTCCAATACAAAACACTACATAACAAAGTTCCACAAAAACAACAATAAACAAACAAAGCAATCAATGAAAAAAATATGACTTCACGAGAAACTAAACAACAAATGTGCATTTACCACCTACCACAAACTATTCAATGCTACATTAACCAATGCCCCTAAACATCACCTAAAAGTATCATGACATCAACATCTTCAACTCCAAACTATATAAAAACCTTAACCAACTAACCATTTTTTAATAAACAATGCTAATTTACCATCCTACAAAGATGTTATAAGTCCCAAAGGGACATAAAGACAAAAACATTGGAATATAAAACAAAACCCAATTATGTACAACTTACTTTGAAGTGGGTATTGGACATGTAAAACAAAAACTTTGGAATATAAAGCAAAACCCAATCATTTACAACTTACCTTACAATGAGTATGGACATGTAATTATGAAAGGGATGGAATTTTTTTTTTGGAGTTGAAGGCCTTAAGGCTCACATAAATATATATTTAAAAGTTGAATGTTATATCATATCATTGATGATAATATGACTTTCGTCATGCTGATTATTTCACTATTTTGGTGAAATTTTGATATTTCTACCTACTTTTGTAGCCCTTTTCAACGTTGTGGACTTTTCAAATCTCTCTCGTACTTCTATTTATCTCTCATATTCACTCAATGTCATGAGTGGCTATGGAACAAACACTTCCATTTTATATGCCATTCTTTCCTTTTATTAATACAAAATCTAACCACCATTATTGATTTTTTTAAAACACATTAATTGTTTTTAAATATAAATTAATAAATAACTAAAAAAATTAGTTAATTAATTACAAATTAATAATTAAGTAAAAAATAATTAATTAATTATACAATATATTATATTAATTATTTAGTTAATTAATTATACAAATATATAATATTAATTATTTTATTGTTAAATTTTATTATTGATTCCTATATATTAATATTTAAAATTTTCAATTAAAATTATCACATCAAAACAAGAATTTTCAATTTTCAATTAAAATTATCACATCATTATAATTTTACAAAATTATTTATCTACAAATCAAATCAAAGTCATAACAAGAATTTAAAATTTTCAATTAAAATTATCACATCAAACTAAGAATTTAAAATTTTCAATTAAAATTATCACATCATTATAATTAAAATTATCTCATCATTATAGTGAGACAAAAATTAATTATCTACACATCGAAACTTTAATGATAAAAAGGTAATTTTAAAATATTCAATTAAATTATCACATTATTATAGTGAGCCAGAAATTAATTATCTACACACTAAAACTTTAATAATAAAATTTTCAATTAAAATTATCACATCAAACTAAGAATTTAAAAATTTCAATTAAAATTATACATCATTATAATTAAAATTATCTCATCATTATAGTGAGACAAAAATTAATTATCTACACATCTAAACTTTAATGATAAAAAGGTAATTTTAAAATATTCAATTAAATTATCACATTATTATAGTGAGCCAGAAATTAATTATCTACACAATAAAACTTTAATAATAAAAAAATAATGTGAAATCTTTTTGATAAAAACTTAATTTTAAAAATTTCAATTAAATTATCACATCAAATTAAGAATTTAAAATTTTCAATTAAAATTATCACATTATTATAATTAAAATTATCTCATCATTATAGTGAAACAAAAATTAATTATCTACACATCAAAACTTTAATGATAAAAAAGTAATTTTAAAATATTCAATTAAATTATCACATTATTATAGTGAGCCAGAAATTAATTATCTACACACTAAAACTTTAATAATAAAAAAATAATGTGAATTTTTTTTGATAAAAACTTAATTTTAAAAATTTCAATTGAATTATCACATTATTATAGTGAACCAAAAATTAATTATCTACACACTAAAACTTTAATAATAAAAAAATAATGTAAAATCTTTTTGGGAAATGTCTCTATGGCAAGTTATGAACTTCACGGTGAATTATTAAAATT